>CAIGRP010072689.1:0-90208 GCA_903798385.1 Fraxinus cuspidata | reverse complement strand
AAGTGTACGGTTCGTTAACAAATAATAAAGTGGACTTTTTGAGTCCGAGTATCGTCCGAAAATTGATTACTTGAAATTTCTATTACCGTGACCTTAATCGAAACTAGAATAAAATGACGTGTTTGTTTTATTGAAGTTATAACTAGAATAATACAAAGTATGCAATTATAAATGATTAACTAAATTAAACACAAATGGTGTTAAACGTTAGTTGGATTGTTTTAATTTATGATGAATGTATTGGGATCACAAATCCCTAAATAATAATATTTTTAAATCTAGTTTTACACTTTGACACACGATTGAAATATTGACGAATCAATACTCCTAAATTATTTAACAATCTCTCTCGAGTAAAATCAAACTTATTTTCATATGTGACCCGACTATATCGCTATGATGAATGTGATTATACAAGAATGCATGAGTTTTTATGAACACTTAAAATATTCAAATAGGGTATAATGGTATATTTTTATCCCCTATTGGATCTTATGATGAGTTATACCCTATCGAACCTATTTTCTTTCTTTCGAATGAGTGAAATAAGTCACCACACTCACACAATTAACTTGCACAATAATCATGGAGAAAATAATTCCATATAAACCATTCAAATAGTCAAAATGTATTTTTATTATCAAGAATGTAAAACTAAGAAATAAAAATCATATTACATAGTTCACCATTCCTTAGTATAGAATTAACGTAGCATAGCATGATGAAAAGGAGAAAATTAGAAAAACAATGAAGGAACGGCATCACCAATTCAATTCTTTAGATTAATCTTCGCGTTGTGGTGTTGTTCTTCCTGTTATTGCTCCTTTTTCTCCTCTCAAAATCCTTATGCCCCCCCTCTCCCCCATTATGGATGTCTCTAGGGTTAAAATACACATCCAAAGATTTGTTTCCATAAGTATTTTACTCGAATAAAAAAATCAAAATTTTCGCGTCAGAGTTGAACTATGCGACCGCATAGTTCATTTCCCCGCGACCATATAAAACAAAATGTAAGGCCTTAGAATTTTTTGAAGCAACCTATACAACCATATAGGTATTAATACTATGCGACTGCATAGTATTAAGAAACTTTACAGCTTTACGTTTTGGTCCTCAAACTCCATTTTGTATTTTTCGACCTCTTTTCCCACTTCTTCTTCTTCCAATGTTTCATTTCTTTGATCAATTTGATTTCACCATCTTCACATCTTCAATTCCCCTTCCTGGATATCTTTCGATTATTTACAACTTGATCCCTAAACTTTGATTTTCTTTCGTTTGTCTTCTTTCCCCCCATTTTTCATCTAATTCCTGCCATATTCATCACTGTTATTCTGCAAAACACAAATTACATTGAATTAAACTATATTCCACATTTATTAACGATTATCCATGTTTGTGGCTCAAAATAAGTGTGTATAACGCACTTATTAGTTGTAGTCTATCTCATTGAATTTTTTAGGATCAACTGAATAGATAGATACATGTGTGCTTGTGAAAATTTATATATGAACATCAAATGAAATCTTGTTTTACATTAAGAAGTGACATGGTGTAACACTTTATTTTTATTTTGCATATGAATTAAGATGCTAAAACTTGGAAGTGACATTCTGTGTCACTTTTTTCTAAAAATATCGCATTCTATATCGTTTGAATTCTTTGGAATCAAGTAAAAATATGCATACATGTGTATTTGTGAAAATCTAAGTATGAATATGAATTCAAGTCTTGCTTTACATTAAAAAGTAACACGATTTATTTTGTGTATATGAGTTAGTTTGCTAAACAATGAAAGAAACACTCTTATCGCCTTTTTTTTTTTTAAAGTCTAACACTACTTTTATTTGTATTTTTTTTTACATGTATAGATAAAATTCACGTCTTCATTTGCTATGAAGGCAAATGAAAACAAGATAACGATTATAAAACCTTAAATTTTTTTTTAATTTTTTAACCACATATTTTTCTTCAAATCACTATTCTAAAATGTATTTTTGTCAAAAAAAGAAAAAAAGAAAAAGGGAGGCTCAAATAGGCTAATAATCTAAAACTTACTTCTTAGTTTGCCCTAAAAATAACTCAACATGTGGTTCTATTTAGAAATATCAAGATGACATGGGAACCAACGAAGTATTTATTACACTTGACTACATTTAGAGCTTATTTGACTCTCATTATTGGAAAAAATGAGTTTCGAATTGTATTTTTAGGAGAATGCGTGGTTAAAAAGTAAGAAAAAGTTTTTGGTATTCGTATATAATATTTTATTGTGTGAATACGTATAATATTTTATTGTGTGAATGTGAAGTTGAAATTAATTTTGTAGCAATTCATAAAATATATTAATGTATATGAGACAGGCACTTAGTGAATTCAAGATGACTCCTCAAACTACCTACTAAACTACAAAATTCTATGAGACACTTGACTAGAGTCAATTTATAGATTAATATCTCCATTCTATGAAGATAGGCTTATTTTTATTTTCACACAGATTGGAAATATAAATTTTACTTATATTTTTTTGAATATACCTCTACAATAAATAGTGGTTTAAATACGATTAGTTTATACTTTATATTTGTTGATAACAATGTAAATTAAATAAGTACATATTAGAAAATTAAAAAAATATCTATATTTTCAATAAAGAAAGTGATATATAATTTGAGACAAGCGAAAAAGAAATCAAGTCTATCTTTATGAAGTAGAGATAGTATTTTAGAAAATTTGATGGTCAAATTCAATTTATTCCAATAGTATCTCCAGCAAATCGAATATATTTATTACTCTCAAAGTGTAACATTCCTCCAAAAAAAATAAAAAATGTGTCCTCCAAGAGCTTTTGTAGAACCATTAACAAGTTGTTCTTCACTTTAGCAATATCAATGTTGATTTCCCCTTAATTTAACAAGCTCCCTTAGGAAATGAAAACAAGTATAATATGCTTTGTTCTACCATATAGAATCGAATCCTTTGAAGCGGAGATGGCTGGACTATTATCACAATACGATACTATATGATCTTCTTGCTTGAATTTCATGCTTTCAAAAATATCTTAACCACAAAATTTGACATCTGACCGAAGAAGCTGCTGTATATTCAGCCCAATGGTGGAAAGTGCTACAATTAGTTGCTTCTTTGAACACCAAGAAATTGCACCACTTCCAAAATTGAAAACATAATGAGAAGTGTTTCGAGAATTATCAGTACTTCCTCTTAGATCACTATCATATATCAACAAGTTTGATGGGAACATATACTTCCTAAAAAATACCATAGTCAACGGTACCTTTGACATATTTTAAATTTCCTTTTGTTACCTCCCAATGATTTAAACAACATTTTTCCATGAACCTACTAATCAAACTCAACGAGAACATAATATCAGGTCAAGTGGCCATGATGTACATAGAAATTTCAATTGAACTTCGAAACATGGTTGGATTCACAAACTTTCCTTTCCCTTCCCTGCTTAACTTCAAACTTTGACACATGGAGTAGTTACAAGATTTGAATGCTTCATCTTGATTTTTTTCCAAAATTTCATTTACTTAAGTATCTGGAGAAATAAAAATTCTTGCAGTTAATTGATGAACTTCAATGTCAAAAAAAAATAAAAAAAAATAAAAAAATGATGTAGTCTCCCTAAATTGGTTATTTCAAATTCTTTCATCATGGGCAATTTGAAATCAGTCAACATCTTCAAATTGTCTCAAATTAAAATAAGATCATCAATATAGAGACTTGTCCAACCGTAAAGCCACCTTTAGAATTCTTTTTAATGTAAAATGTTTATTCAAATGGACACTATTTAAAATCCGATTTCATAAAATAATAGAACGAATTAGCTATTTCAAGCTTCCTTTCTAGAAGATAAAGCCAGGATTTCTTAGCTGATTGGCAATATAAGTGTCAGTAAGCTGCCGATGCTGTATTGCTGCCTGCTCGAATAAGCATTCCTCATTCCTGTAGTTGTTCTTTTCTGTTAGAGGGATTCTAATGTCATTTCTCTTCCGTCCAAAGGCTAATGAAAGCTATCAGATATAGGTTTTTTCCTCCAAGTCCTCCTCCTTAGTAGCGAATCGCTTCTTGAAAGCCTTCTTCCCAGATTCCTTAACCTAGGATAGATCAATTGACCGTGTAAGCTCTCCGAGATAGCTATCTATCACAAACTAGATGCGTACAGTCCTTCTTCCTCTCATGCTTGTGTTTGTTGCTTGTTCATTGGAATCCGCCTACAGGTGCCTTCTTGCTGTCATTGGTTTGAAGATTCCCCATTTCACACCGGATTCTGGAACAAAAAACTCAGTTAAGCTACCAGCTATTGATTGGGTGAACTTCGCACCATCTTTGCTGATTGAAGAAAGCCTCTCCTTTGGTCTCGTCATGAGTAAACTTCCACACCCACTGAATGAACGTGGAAAATCGATCCTTAAGCTAGTCTAGCTTCTGGGGGGAGGGCTCATTAAGAATGCTACATAATATCTCTATTTTGGACCTGGTTAAGATGCTGCCTTTGCTTCTGTCACTAGAAAATCTGCACCGGGACCTGTGGAATCAATCTAAGGTCATTAGTGAATCTACTTATGGAGCTGGGTGATGGGATGCTGGTATGGCTCTAGATCACGGAGGAATCAGCTTTTCGATCCGGCTAAGATGATGCTTATGATGCTGTTGGTATTGGTGCCACTACTTATGCTGCTGTAGGGTATGGGTCCAGATTCATAGGTTCCAATATTAATCCGCCTACTCGTAGACTACTAAGAGACCTCTCCTTACGCTGACTACTGAACTCTGTAAGCCCGAGCCTCGATCACTTCTATTTCAATCACAAACAGCGTAAAGTGTGTATGGGTAGTTTAACTAATGCTACTAGAGAAACTACTATATGTGATACTTTAACTTAGTATAGATCTGCTCGTACAACTGGATTGACTCAGTTGATGAACCAAACTCACCCATTGTTGAACCAACGTAATAATCCATTGAATCAACGGAATGAAATACAAAGGTGTTGAACAAAGTTGATGAAGAACTAAAAATAAAACCAACAAGAAGAAATCGTCAAAATGGAAGGTTTGAACATGATTATGAATCGCTATCCTCAAACGATATTTGCTGCCACCGGTACAAGTGCTTGAAGGTTTTATGACAAATAGTTTGCAAGAGTAAAGAAATCTTAATGCAAGTTTGAATCAAGCAAACAAAACTTGGAAAAAGGAACTAAAGAACAAAATTATATAAACTTGGTTTGATCATAGATTTTGGACGTAATGGAATCAATTTGATATTTGTGATATGATTTTAGTTATGAAAACCACTCATATATATGTATATATATAGAATTACAATCACTACGCACGAAATGTGCAAAAACCAAGTCAAAATGGTGTAAAACCCTTCAAAACTGCACCAACATTTCCCAACGGGCAAATTTTTGTATTGGACGACCGCTCACCTTCACCTTTTTTGTTCTCGTATTGTTTTCGCTTTTTTTCTCATGGCTAACAACTTCCATCACTTCCAAAATCACTCATCGTTGTTAATTTAACAAAATTCAAAATCTCCCACTTGTTCAAATATAAAATGAGTACAAAATCAAGTTTACGACATTTATGCATAAAGTATGGATATCTTTTGATTTAAATCCAACCTTATTATAAATCTCACAAAGTAATCATCGATATTCTAGGTAGTATGGAAGTTTTGAACCTATTATTCCTTGTGATGATACCGGTGAAATCACACACACACACACACACAAAAGTATCAAATGTTCCAAGTTCCACACAATCTCGTTTAGTGCTTTTATGGCCCTATGCTTCTCCCATTCATAAAGTTTTAAGAGAAACTCTAACTTTCTATTGAAGCGGCGCCACCTCGAAGTTTATATAGGTCGAATTCCTGCAGTATCTTTATCACTTTTAGATATACTTGATCCACCGATCTGAACTTTATTAAGAGTTATAGAAACTATACCTTCATTCGTGACAACCAACACTTGTAACATAGGATAGTGTTTTAAAAGAAAAGTAAGTGCTGAACTTATCCACTTATCGAATGACTCGTTGTTACCCTTTGAACTCGAAGTACACTTGTTAGTATAGTCGGTAGGGTTGCTGTCATTGGTAGATTTAATTATGGAGTTTTAACCCTATCATATTAGTTGTTCTTCACACTAATTCCCTTGTGAGCGGTTTAGTGAACGGATCAGCCAAATTCTCATTTGACTTCACATAAGTGAAATTATTCATTCTTTGATTAATTTTCTCACATAGTCAAGTCTTAGACTCATATGTCTAGACTTATCGTTATATACTTCATTGTATGTAATGGAATCAATTTGATGTTTGTGATATAATTTGAATCATGAAAACTACTCATATATATAGAATTATAATCATCATGCACGAAAAAGAAGGAAAAACCAAGCCACCCTTCAAAATGACATCATAATTCGCGAATTCATGCCGATGCCCAGCTCAACAGAATGGCCACTGTAATTGCAACACAAGGCAGGACGATCACCTAGGCTATTTTTTGGCCTTCACCCTTTTTTGTTTTCGCTTGTTTTTCTCGTGGTTAACCATTTCCATCACTTCCAAACACTCATTCTTGTTAAGTTGAACAATATTCAACATAAGGTGTGTTGCTTGCCACTTATCTCTATATGCTTCTGCTTGTGATGCATCACCTAACTCAACATATGGGTATGGTTTTGTTGCCGTAGTCTATGGCTCCGATCTATTGGTGTCCCAACCTCTTTTTCTCCTGCTCATGGCCATAGGTATGTACTCGAACGGGATACTAGTCTTGCTACTCTTGCTTAAGCTTATGGGTAAGAAAGTGGTTATACTGAGATGTATCTACCGATATAAGATGCTACCCATGCTCCTATATTCGTCCATGCATTTGCTTTTACCATCAATGAGTATAGATCTTGCTCTTCGATTGGAGTAGCATAAAGTACTATTGGTGCTGGGTTCCAATCATCTGGAATAGGGTCTCTATCTACAAATAAATATAGTTATGGGCTATTAGAGTTATGTCTTTGCTTTTCTTGCACCTTAAAAATATGGGAATAATTATAAAACACCCGGTATGACCATAGGCATGTGCAAAATCTCGGTACATCACTTCCAATTGCCAAATTGGGTTTCCATGTAAATCTCGCATTCTTGTTATTATATTTTCATATTGCCTATTTCCACTTTGTTTCTAACAAACTGATATCAAAGCAAGGTTCGATCAACTTAGAGCTAGGTTTGATTTTTTGTGATGGAAACTATGAAATACAAAATTCTGTTTTAATAAGATGCCCTTAACTTGGACGCTGGAGGAGAAACAATGTAAGGATCGAAAGGCCCTATCTCAAATTTATCATCAACTATCGAATCAAATTCTTCAAGACATTTTAAAGGAGAAAATCGCTATTGCTTATAATTAAAATTGGAGCAGTTGTGCATGACGAAAAGTTTAAATAGTAAACCACATTAAAAGTAGCAATTGTATTCTCATTGCATGATGAAAGCTCATCTATAGAAAATCACCTAACTATCTTAAGGAAATTATTGCTGATCTGGAGACCTTGGAGGTCAATTATAATGAAGAAGATTTATGATTGATTTTGTATTCGCTTCCTTCTTCATATATGTTTTTCAAAGATATTATTGTGCACAACCCTGATACTCTCACCATAGATGAAGTATTTAATGCCTCGTTTTCAAAGGCGAATATGAAAAAGCTTGTTTTAGGATCTAAGGCTTATGGAAATGGTCTTGTTATTCATGAAAGGGACATATCAAAGTCTAAGAATAGCAATAAATCAGTGAAATTTGTAATTACTGTAAGAAAAAAGTGACACATTAAATCCGATTACTATAAGTTGCAAAATAAAAAATAACCGTTGATAATCAGAAGAGGAAAAAAAACATAAAATTTAGGTGAAGCCAATTTCACTGAAGATGGTCGCAATGATGGATAACTTCTAATTATATCTAATGGCGACTCCAAACCTTGAAAGAATTGGATTTTTTATTCAACTTGCACGGTTCATATATGTCCCAATCTGGATTTGTTTTCAACATATGAAACAATTTCCAAAGGTGCTGTGGTAATAAGAATTAACGCGACTTGTTAGATAACTGGTATTGAACGGTCATAATTATGATGTTTGATGGCACATCTGTAACTTGGTAATGTGAGTCATGTTCCAAATTTGAAAAGAAATCTTATTTATTTGATTATTCTTGATTTGAAAGGTACAAGTACATTGCTGTCGAGTTATGATGAAGGAAAAGTGAAGGTCCACCCAGTTGTATATCTTGCAGGGTTCTACGTTCACAATTGATGCATATGTCACTAGTAAAATAAAGAAAAGAGATATTGGACCTCCACAGATGTTCAGTAAGACTGATTTGATTGTGTATGGTTTGATAAATGTGGCCGAAAGTATTTAGTCTATGAATAACCTTTTACTTATTCAAAGATAGCTAGTTTTGATGTTATTGCTTGTTGAGATATTGTTGTGAGCAAAGCTAGTATAGAAGATAATCTCATTGATATGATGATCAAGTCATTTATTCAAGTTTGATCATTGCTTGAGTGTGATTGATATTTGTTGTTGAGTTTGCCCTTAGGGCTTTTGTGAAGGTGAAAAGAGTTTTGTTGGAGAAATTTTGGTGAAAAGTCACTGTTTTGTTTTTTACATTGAAATTCGTCTCAAGGTGGAGAATTTTTTTAAAAGTGAGGTTTTATTCCTTGTAGTGGAATCGTGTCAATGTGGAGATTTGTTAGAGCTTTGATGTGACTTGAATTCTATTGGGAGTTAGTAGTTTGCCTTGGAAAGGTCAAAGACGGACAATAAGTCTTATTTGTGTGAAGATCGTTCGTTGGCCGCTATCAGCCTCTCGAGTGTAAATTGTAGTTTTTTCGCCCCTCGCTAAATTCTAGGCGATCACTTGAGCAGTCATATTAACGCTCCCTGAATGCGATATCAAGGGTGTTATCCAATGTAATTAGGGTTTACGATTTTGACATTTTTTTCGCCTATTCGAACTCAAAAACTTCATTATTTTTTAAGCTTGTTATATTAGGACCTCACCTTATGTTAGGCTCTTCTTTGTATTATATTTATGAGAAGTAAGCCTCTTAAAATCATCAAAACAATCCGACACAATTAGTAATCCTCCATAATTGATATTAATGAATTCTCCTCCGCTACCTATGGTTTTTTTAAATTGAATTTCCACCTAAATCTTATGTTCTTGTTCTTATATTTTCATATTGTATATTCCCACTTTTTAAAAAAATATTGGGGTTCCAACTTAAAATGTCAACTTTATTAAGAGGAGTAGTTCAAACTCTTATAAGTTGGTCTACCTTGTTAAGAGAAATAATCCAAACTCTTGTAAGTTGGTCTATATTTTCATCTTTATACGATGTGAGATTTTATCCCTTAACATGCCCCGCAAGATGTGGCTCATTTATGCAGACCAATCTTGAAATCTGTGTGCTTATTTTTTAGTCTTAATCGGATCGAGTTGTTTGTTGTAGTTTAATGGGCTCTGATACCATATTAAGATTTAGGGTTCCAACTTAAAAAATCAACATTATTAAGAGGAGTAGCCCAAACCCTTATGAGTTGGTCTATATTTTCATCTTTATTCGATGTGAGATTTTATCCCTTTATTGTTTGGTACATTAAGCAACATAAAAATTGCATGAGTGAAAATCTGAAGTTTATAATTTTCATAATTAACTGAAAACACTCTACACTATATATGCAAAGTCGAGACAAAAGTTGAACTCTTTGTCCTTATATCAAATTTCCCTCGCAATGGTGCCCACGAATGATGACAATCGACTCCCAAGATACAATGACAATCTTTTTGTGTTTGTAGCACTTCAAAACACAAAAACAACGAACCGAAAATTGATTTTTGTACTCCTTATGAAAATGGAAAAAACAGCTTTTTATGAAGAATTTTAGCCCATCGCTCGAGCATCAAAAATAGATAATTTGTCGCTAGCTTGTCGCTCGAGTGACAGCCTCTCCGCCCTAGTGCTAGGCGAGTGACGGAGTTGGACAAATTTTTAGCCAGTTTTCTCTCTTGCTTTAAACTTTAGTCCGTAATTTCTCATTCACCCGGAATTGGTTTGGAGATTCCAAATATATCACGACAATCTACTTGATGAGTTGATCAAGATACTCAATTTATTTTCATAATTTGACTATCGGATCAAGTCCAAATATTTGGTCAAATTTGACACAAAAGTCACTTTTTTATGGTTTAATACTTAACTAATTTCAACAATTCCCTACATGAATGGAAATTTCACATGATGCAATCCAAAAATGAAAATCATATGTAGACTCTAACAAATGAGTACAATCGACAAGATATATCATCAGGATATGTAGCTTGTGACTTTGAACCATCCTTAGTTGAATACAATCAAATTTACTAAGCTAATTGGTGAACATAATGTCTTGAATCATTTAGCCATTTGTGTAAATCAAAACAACTATACCAACACCATAACTCATTTAACAATTTCGGTTATCATGATTGTATTAATTTTGGCCCTGAAGAACTCTTGGTTTCGTTAGTGCTTTAAAAAACATTAAGCCTCAAATTCTCGTAGAAGCGGTCCAACTTCACACTCACATAGATTATCTCCTATAGTATTGTATCATATATCTCTTGTCTTCTTCCAAGATATAGGAATCATTAAAATTATACACTTATCCTTGAAATCTTTTATTCCAACACTTTAGGTTTATAGAAATGGGAGTAAGTGTTTACACCGAATCTTTCAAAACTTAATTGTCCCATTGAACCAAGATCTTGGGATCTCCAATCTCAAGGTTGGGTTTCCTCTATGTTGATTCCATTCGATAGGCTTTAGGTCCATTCCCCTAGAAAGATAGTATACTTGATCTCTAGTTAGTCCTTTCGTTAAAGGATCCGCAATGTTTTCCTTTGATTTAACATAGTTAATCGAGATTACACCATTTGATATCAACTGTTTAATGGTATTGTGTCTCCGACAAATATGTCAAGATCTACCATTATACATATTATTTTGTGCCCTAACAATTTTCGGTTGATTATCACAATATATATTAATCGTAGGTACCGATTTTTCCCAACATGGAATATCATTGAGAAAATTATGAAGTCATTCTGCTTCGTCTTTGATTTTATCTAAAACAATAAACTCAAATTTTATCGTGGATCGATCCATACAAGTTTGCTTAGATGATTTCCACGACACAATTTTGCCTCCAATGGTAAACACATAACCACTTGTATACTTTGAATCCTTTGTGTCAAGTATACAATTTGCATCAGTATATCCTTCTAACACTGCAAGATACGTTGAGCAGTGTAATACATAATTAACCTTGTGTCTTAAGTATTTAAGAACTCAGGTTAATGCTTTCCAATTATCATTACTTGGATTACTTGTAAATCTACTTAACTTGTTGACTGCATATGCTATATCAGGATGCATGAAGTTGATAATATACGTTAAGCTTTCTGTAATGCGTGAATATTCTAATTGAGATATGGGATCACCGGTTTTTTGGCTAAGGGTAAACTTAAGTCTAGTGGTGTTTTAATTGGTTTATCATTATACGCCATCAAATTTTTAAGTATAGCCTCAATGTAGTGTGATTGAGACAATGACAAACGTACAAATGTTTTAGAGATTTTAATCACTAATATCACATTAGCTACTCCGATATCTTTTATGTCAAAATATTTATTAACATTTTCTTGATCGAGGTAATAATGTTCGAATTATTTCACATGATTAAAATATCATCAACATATAGACATACGATCACGTATCCGTTAGACGTGATTTTGATGTAAAAACATTTGTCACATTCATTAATTTTGAAATAATTTGAAAATATAACTTTGTCAAATTTTTCATGCCATTGTTTCAGTGCTTGCTTTAATCTATGCAATAATTTTACAAGCTTACACGCCTAATTCTCATTCAAATTCACCATTAAAAAATGCAGTCTTAACATCAATTTGATGTATTTTAAGATTATGCTACGCAACAATTGCAATCAATCCATGTATGGACGTGATCCTTGTAACAGGTGAATAAGTATCGAAGAAATCTAGTCAATATTTTTGTTTCTATCCTTTGACTACTAGTCTAGCCTTATATTTGTCTATTGATCCATTTAACTTCAATTTCTTTTTGAAAATCCACTTGCAGCCTAAAACTTTGTTTCCCGAAGGAAGTTCAACCAATTCCCAAGTATGGTTATTCATGGCAGATTCAATTTCATTATTAACTGCTTCTTTTCAAAAAGGAGTTTCGAGAATGGACATTGCTTCGTTAAATGTTCTTGGATCATTTTATAGTAGATATGTTAGAAAATTTGGACCAAGGGTCTTATAAATCTTTTGCCTTTTATTGCGCTTTGGTTATTCATCTACTTGAGACTTACTATCTTCTTGATAGTTTTCAATTCTAGTATTATAAGTTCGTTTGTGTGAGTTTACTTCTTTCACTTTATAAGGAAATATTCATTCAAAGAATACAACATTCCTTGATTCAATGATAGTACCTATATGTACATCAAATATTTCAGATTTATGAACCACAAATTGATATGCAGTACTATTGTTTGCATTTTCGATAAAGACACAATCAATTGTCTTAGGTCCAATCTTTATTTGTTTATGTTTAGGTATTTGTACATTTGCCAAACACCCACACACTTTAAATATTTGTATGAAGGTTTCCGACCTTTCCATAGCTCATAAGGTGATTTATTCTTATTCTTGTGTGGTATTTTATTAAGGATATAAGTTGTTGAAAGTATAGCTTCCACCCAAAAGTTTCGAGATAAGCCTGAATTAATCAATATTGCATTCATCATTTCCTTAAGTTTCAATTTTTGCGTTCAACAACACCAATAGATTGAGGTGAGTATAATGCTGTTATTTGATGAATAATTCCAGTTTCTGAACAAAATTCTTCAAATGGAGCAACATATTTCCCACCCCAATCACTACGAATCGCCTTTATCCTTTTTCCAAGTTGATTTTCAACTTCAATTTTATAGTTCTTAAACACTTCCAAAGTTTTATCTTTACTTTTCAACGAGTATAGATAACAGTTTCTTGTAAAATCATCTTTGAACGTGATGAAATACTTTTTACCACATTTGTTTGTATGTACTTTAAATCACATATAGTGTGAATAAGTTCCAAAGGTGTTGTGCTATATCCGACCGAATGAAACGACGCTTCGGCTAATTTAGTCTCTACACAAATTTGCATTTTTCATTCGTATTAAAATGAATACTTGGTAGTAAACTTAAATTCATTAGTTTGCATATAGAATTAAAGTTCACATGTCCTAATCTATGATACCATAAATTAGACGACTCAAGAATATAAGCTGAAGAAGATATATTATTCCTTGAGTTATTCGGTACAATGGTAAGTACATTCATCTTGAATAGTCCATCTTTTTACTTAGCCTTTGCCTACATATATATTATTCTTAATAACTATAAACTTATCCGACACATAGACTAATTTAAACCCATTCCTACTTAACAAAGAACCCGATACTATATTCTTGCGAATATTCGGCACATGAAGAACATTATTAAGGCTAAACTCTTTGCCCGATGTCATCTTCAAAATAACTTTACCTTATCCTTCAACCTTTGAACTTGAGAGTTTTCCATGAACAATTTCTCACAATCGGTCGGAGTGTAGGATGAGAACATTCTTTTGTCGGCACAAATATGACGGGTAGCATCCGTATCCACCCACCATTTCATGAGATTCCAACATTGTTGCTTTCTGAAATAAAGGCCGACAAGTTTATATCTAATATACCATTAGATATTGCATCAAATTTAGTGATATTCACTTGGGCTTGCTTTTTAGGTTTACAAAAATCAACAGAACGATGTCCGGCCTTTCCATGAATATAGTAATTGCCCTTGAACTTCTTTGTATTCTTCTTGGATTGTTCAATTGAATGCTTTCTTTTCTTGCTTTTGTTATAAGATTCCATCACATTAGCCTTAGCTTGCGGTATATGATTTCTAACACGTTTGTCTGAATTTCTGTTATCTTCTTCAATTCTCAACCAAACAATGAGTTCTTTAATATTCATCTCCTTGCGCTTATGATTGAGATAATTTTTTAAATCCTTCTACATGGGTAGAAGTTTCTCTCGATAATTGCAGTCACTTGAAATGATTCACTTAGAGACATATGCTTGGCTTGAATGTCATGGGGTATAACTCGCAATTCTTGAACTTGACCGATGACAATTTTTGAGTTTACCATTTTATAGTCTAAGAATTTTCCCACAATGAACTTTTTAGTTTCGGCGTTTTCAGTCTTGTATTTCTTTTTCAAGGATTCCCATAGTTCCTTTGCATATTTCGTGGAACTATACACATTATATTTGTTGTCCAATTCATTCAAAATGTAGTTTTTGCATAAGAAGTCGGAATGTTTCCAAGCATCCAATGCAATCAATGATATCATATTACTTTTTCCTTGTATGGTGGGAGCATCTTTTTTTAAGAGTTCTGCCAAGTTTAGGGTCGTGATAAAGAATTACATTTCCTGCTGCCATTTTTTGAAATCAACCCCTCTAATCTTCTTCAATTTCTCTCCATGTGGAATGGAATTAGTATGAATGGTGGGAAGGGCAACAGTAACCGAAGAAATTACAACAGTAGGAACCAAGTTAGGTAAAATTCCTTCCGAAGTTCCCATATTTGAAGTATCAATCGAAGAGGTATCAGTATTGTTAAGTATATTCAATTTTGCTTACACAAAATAGAAGATAAACCAAAATCAAAATTTGAGACGGAGTAAAAGAAGTTAAACCGAAGCGAAATCAGTTTAATCAAATACAATTCAAGAATAAAGTTATCAATCAAACGACAAAATTCGACTTAAGAATGTTGAAGAATACAATGGATTGAGTAATGACTTTTAAACCAAAAAATCAACTTACCAACCTTATCAAAAATTGGACAGGATAACGATAAGGATATGATTGAAAAATACCAATGAAAAAGAATATCAAAGCAACGCCAAATGAAATATATGAAAAGTCATGGCAAGAGTTGAATTCTTCGTCCTTAAATCGAATTTTTCCCGCAATAATGCCCACAAATGATGGAAATCGACTCCCAAGATACAACGACAATCGTCTTGTATTTGTAGCACTTTAAAACACAAGAACAACAAACCGAAGATTGATTTTTGTACTCCTTATGAAAATGGAAAGTATAGTTTTTTATGCAGAATTTTGGCTAGGCAAATATGAATTTAATATTATTCTATGATTGCATATCATTGGGATGAATAAATGAACATCCCAAATGTCTAATTATAGAGGATGAAAGGTTGTGAGTAAAGTATCACGCCCCAAAATTAGCAAGCTTTGCTAAGGTCGCAATTTTTACTGTTGATAACTCGTCGCCCTTGCGTTGCTCGAGCGTTAGAAATAGAGATTTTGTCACTGGCTTGTCGCTAGCCTGTCGCTCGAGCGACAACTTCTCCGCTCGAGTGCTAGGCGAGCGACGGAGTTGGACAAATTTTCAGCCAGTTTTCTCTCTTTCTTTAAACTTTAGTCCGTAATTTCTCATTCACCCGAAATTGGTTTGAAGATTCCAAATATATCATGACGATCTACTCGATGAGTTGATCAAGATACTCTATTTATTTTCATAATTTGACTATCGGATCAAGTCCGAATATTTGTCAAATTTGACACAATAGTCACTTTTTCATGGTCTAATACTTAACGAATTCTAACAAACTATTCATTCCGAAATTCAAAATTGTGATTTATTTAAGGATGAATGACAGAAACTTGGGAGCTTAATTGTAAGTGGATCCACACACCTACAAAGAAGGATGGATGGGTCCAGTGTTGGCATTGTGAAAGATCCTTTACAGTAATAGATGCATTTCCTTGACTTGAATTTTGGCCGTTTCAAAACGACCTATACACTGTTTATGTTTTTTCCATTAGCCAACCTCATACAAATACTAACTAGTTTTCAATCTAAACTTCTTGTTTCAAGTTCAAATATATTGTTCACTATGAGTTAAACTTTAATATTTTTGAAGCATGAAGATAATCCATTCCATCGTGTGATAAGACTCTATTATTTTTAAGTATATTCGCTCCCAGGGGCGGATTCTGGGATGGTCAGCCACCAGCTAATTTCAAAATTTTCCTGTTTCTATTTTTTTTTTTTTTTAAAGTTTACAGTTCACCTTAAAATGTTTTTAGTCAAATCTTGGCTCTGCCCTCAATGGCTTGCAATGGTTCCAAGCAAGTTTAAGGGTAGCAACTCATATTTTCTGTAGTATTACATTCTTATTATGTATTATATGACAACAATTTTTCTAGTATATTAGTTGAAGTGTAACTATTAACACATTCTATTGGAAGAACAATTGAACTCTTAATGCAAATATGACTTTTTAAGTATTGTGGTGTTGTCATTATTATTTGGGAAAAATTGTAGCGTTGGTCCCTCAAGTATAGCTCTTCTAACAATTTAGTTATCAACCTTAAAAATGAACGTGTTGATACTAATGTTCTAATTTAGTTGTTGCTGTTAGACCCAACTCATAATTTCAAAAACCTATTAACAGTAGGGATCAATTTTTTCCTTCTTAAAGGTTGTAGATCAAACTACCACAGACACTATAGATTGGGAACCAATACTACAAACTACAATTTTCCATAATTTGGCAAGTCCATACATGATACATTCTTAACATCAAATATAGGAAAAATATCAGAAGAGGTCCCAAAATTTTGACTGGTGTTGCTTCTTCTTGGTCTGGTTTCTTCAAATCGTAGCAATTTATTCTCCAATCTTTCATTTTTAGTAGCACTTAGGTCCTCATTGGACAGATATATCCATTCCTTTAATTAAGACGATAAAATTCTATTGGAAAGATGATATTTTCATTTTTCTTTAAATAATTTTTCAATTTATACACTGGAGTTAAAACCCCGGTGTATATATAGCAAAACCCAACAAAAAATTACATGCAAAACAAGAATGGAAAAAAAAAAACTGAAATTCTTCTTCTTCTATCCATCCGACACCACCTAAGACAACCTACCTCTTGTCAAAATAACTAAAACTATCACTAATCACTTTAGCATGAGATTGTGGAAGAATTTTTTTTTTCTTTTTATTCCTCATCTTTATATAATTTTTTGTTTTTTTGAAGATAAGGGTGACACTGTCTTTTTAATTAAAATTTTAGCTCGCTTTGAGGATAAAATTGTCCACTAAGGACCAAAATTCTGCTTAAATAAATCTTTGAGGATGTCAATGCTCTGTCATGAAGAATGGGGATCAAGGTGCAATATATGTCAAAGTTTGGAGACCTCCACGCCTATTTTCCATTAAATATGCAAAATATCCAAAAGAGAAATATCAACCGAAACATGGTGCCCACAGCGACGATAAAGAAAAAAAACAAACGAGAAAAAAGAATAAAACAAGTCACAAAAAGTATCAAAGTGGCTAAGTCCATTTGTTCATGGCCATTTAACCCAATAACAGATTTTTTTCTTAACATATCATGGCCATTCCCATATGCTCATTTTCTAAGCATATACCGACAATCCCAACTATTTCAATCTCTTCTTATCCTTGTACAAATTCACATCTCAAACAAATCAATTATGGCTGCCCTCCTGCCCCAAGCCATTCTACCTCAGTTTCCAGGCTTAATTTGGTCTCAGACGAAGCGTTAACAATGGCTACTACGGGTGTGGACGCTACTAGAGTGGCGTTGGAGTTTGCGAAGGAAATGGAAAAGGTTTTCGATAACAAAGGGAGCGAAAATGAGGTCGAGAGAGATTGGTGTAAAGGAGTTGCAGAGAGAAGGAAGAGAAGAAGAAAAAGAAGAAGGGACTTTGAATGTCTGGAGCATGAGAAAGATGAAAAGCTTGTATTTTTCAAGGCTGCCAAGAAGCAGTCAATTTTGACACCTAAAGAAGAGGCAAAGTTTTCTTGGTACCTTAAGGTATGTATACCTTGAATTCTAAATTGATTGATAATAGTGGAGTCACTTTGTGTTAGTTAAGTTTTTGGACGAAGTAGTTCATTTTGATATTTTGCTACTAATTATGGATGAGACAAACTTTTATTAAAAAAAAAAATGTATGTGGTATGCACGTAAAGGGCATTTTGAAGACTAAATTTAATTAAATAAATATTTCACCTCAATTAGATTTCGAGCAAAATCTTCAATACAATTACGAATTCAATATGCAATCTGCAATTCAAGTTTTAGTGTTTGGTTCGGAGATTAAATGTGCATATAGGTATATATAATGCAATTGTTCTGTGTAGATTAGCTGCCAAACTATTCAGATAGATTATGAGTTTTCCTGGTTCCAAGTCGCAAATGCAACTAAAACTTATTCTCAATAAATTTAGGGCTGGCTACGTAAATCAAATTTTCCATCTCTGTTCAGTTCTTTCCTCACGAGGTTTTACAAAAAAACAGGAAAGAGAAAGGGTTGAAGTTGTGAGAAATAAAATGGCAGACATGGGAGAAGAAGAATTAACCTCAAGTCAATGGGCTAAGGCTGCAGGAATCACTCAGCAAAGGCTTGAATATATTTTATGTAAAGGGAGAGAATCACAGGAACGAATTTGCCGATGTTATCAGAGACTTGTTATATCAATTGCTAGATCTTATCAAGGAAAAGGGTTGAGCTTGAAAGATTTAATTCAGGTCCCTAATATAATTTCAAACATTAACTATGATGTTAGAATTTTTGTATTGATTAGTAAAATGATTCGATAATCTTGCAGGAAGGAAGAATTGGGCTAATTCGAGGGGCGATAAGATTTAACCCGAAGAGGGGCTGTAAGTTATCCACATATGCTTACTGGTGGATTAGGCAAGCAATTAGCAGAGCCATAGCCAACAAATCAACGATTTTCCGATTGCCGGTAAATCATACGTTTTTATTTTCATGAGTTGATTCCAAATATCAATATTTGATTAAATGTATTGTTCTGTATATGGACATTTTTGAGTTTTAATGATTCATCTGCCATTTCAATTAAATTTTATGTGGGGGCAGAGTCTTTATGTCATTCACTGTAGAGGAAGTCCTAATCCCTCTTTGCAAGAATTTTAACATAAACGAAACAAATAAAGCACATATATTTATAGTGTTTCGTCCTCAATATGAGAGGTAAGGAGATCTCCCGAAGATTTATAGTGTTTCGTCCTCAATATGAGAGGTAAGGAAATCTCCCGAAGATTTATAGTGTTTCGTCCTCATATATTTATAGTGTTTCGTCCTTAATAAAGCACATAAAGCACATATATTTTTAACATAAACGTGAAATTTAACAGGAAGCTCACAGTCAGTGAATGGGTGTTAAGGTTTTCATGTGCAGGGCAGCATTAGTGAACTGCTACCGAAGATTTGCAAGGCGAACAATGACTTAAGCCGAAGGCTGCAGAGATATCCTACATATGATGACATTGCAGCAGCCATTGACGTGGATGCTTCAACTATAAGAATTGCTCTTGAAAGAAACAGAAGTCCAATATCTCTGGATCAAGCTATAACCTCCCAAGGTTGCATGTCTTTGCAGGTTCTTTTCCTCATTTTCATCCTTTATTATTTTTGTTTACTTCAGTAGAGTGCTTGTTTATTCCATCAGTTATGAGTACTCTGCGAAAATTTTGTACAAGAGTTTGAAATGCCATGTTTTGGCTATAAAACAAAAACTAACTGAGTCTCGTTCCTACTAAATGTGGAGTCGGCTATGAATCATGTTTCATCAATCCGTTCATTTCATTGCTAAGCAACTAGTGTAGAGACTTTTCCCTCACTTTTCTATGTCATTTTAAATAAATCTCGACAAGTAGTTGAAATTTGTTGATTGGATTCTTTGTTTTACCATTTTTTAGGACATCATACCGGGGCAAAATGAAACGACACCAGAGGCAATGGAGAAGAAAGTGATGTTGAAAAGAGAAATGCAAAAGCTTCTTAACGTGTTGTGTGATAGAGAGGAAAATGTCTTAAGACTACACTATGGCCTTAATGGCTGCACTCCATGGTCCTTTGAAGAGATAGGATATTTGTTTAAACTTTCTAGGGAGAGGATTCGGCAGATTAATAGCACTGCATTGTTTAAATTACAAAGGACTAGTGGGATGAATGATCTCAAATATTTGATATAGCTTTTATCGTAGCTCCGTCCCTGTGTACAAACTATATGATCACATCAAAATTCATTTTCCATAATCTTCCCAGCCTTAAAGTTTAATTATTGTTGAATCAGCGCCTAAAATTAAGCCTTAGATTTGGATTTGCTACAAGAACTAGAGAATAGAGGAAGAACTAACCAGATTTAGTCTGGAACTAGCTAGGTTCAGGTAAAAATCCAGTCTATATCCTCGTCGAGCTCCACCTTTCGAACTCTTAGAACTAAACTTTTCTGGTTCGAGATTACAAAATATGAAGAGGCACAAAAATCTCAACTCAAGCACGATTTTTCCCTAGAACAGCACATATATTACAATCTTCCACAGAAGGCAATTTTCTACATGATCTCAATATACAAGTAGATAGACGAATTTACTATTGACATTTTATGTCAAAAAGTCTTGAACTGAACTCCGAAAGGCAGAGGCAACACTGCCAGCACATACATCAAAATCTTTCCTTTCATCTCCTGGGAAACAACCAACGTCGAAAAGTTGAATTTTGGAGCCAAAGGAGTGCAAGTGCCAGTTGAGCGTAGCTATTAGAATAAAAAAGCGATTTTTCCCTTTCGTATTACAAACGATATTCTAACAGTTATCCTACTACAAGTGTTAGAAAATAATATAACATATTTCATTTCTGAAAGTTTGAATTCCAGTGTATTAATTAATTAATCTGATCAGCCAAATGGTCCTAATTCTCCTATGAACTACCAACTACTGATTAACCAACCACAGTTTCAAAATATCGCAACAATAACAAATTTTGAACACTGAATGTGCAATATAACGTGATAAACCTCTAAAAAAAACATCAACGGCCCCATGCCATGGCTAAATAATTCACTAATTGAAAATTATGTAGTTCGACCCCAACAATACCTAGAAGGGGTGAATAGGTATATTATGCGGAATTAAAATTATTAATTAATTAGCAACATGTCACCAATTAATTATCTCTAGATGATTAAGCATGCAAGTCAATTTAACATATGTTTAAATACCGCAGTTTATGTAATCAGTAAAGAAAGCAGTAGAATCACACGGTATGATCACGGAGAAACCAAACTAGGAAAAACTCTAGGCACTTTGCCAGTCAACAGTCCACTATAAACGATTTATAACTTACAGTCTACTAAACTAGACGACGATACGTACTATCTGATCTCCTAACTGCAATTCCAAGAGCTCTCTAGGATTCTGTGCTCCTGCACTACTCCCAGCTGCAGTTTCCAAAGCTCTCTTGGATTGCGCTATCCTGCAGCAACTCCTAGCTTCGTGAAATTGTTTATCTCCTGTGGATCCAATGAAGAACACCCAGTTCTTCACCAATTGGAACTCCAATCAACTTCTCTGGATCTTCAGCAGCTCTGATAGATGCAGAGGAAAGAACGGTTTGGTATTTGGATTATGAAAGTGATGTTTTTCTCACCAAAACAAACTCACAGGACGAAGTTTGAAAGAAGAAATTTATATGAATTCTCTCTGATAAAGTTCTCTCAATGATCAACCTTATTTTTTTACGTTCAGATGTGTTTTAGTATTTATAGGTAATAGGTAAGTTAGGAAAGTAATGGGTCGGGGAAAAAGTCTTTAAAACGTGAAATAAAATTTTTTCGGACAACACTATCACTTGAGCTAAGGCAAGGCAACAGTCGAGCGACGAAGGTTCTATTTTTTACACTCGAGCCAATCCATGGCGACAGTCTAGCGAAAATCCGCGCCGTATTTTCCTTCCTTTACCATACTCGAACCCTAGACCTAAAAAACCTATTTTCATATAATTGCATTACTCGACTTTTTACCACATTTACAATTAAGTCCCTTTTGTTTACAGAATTGCTAATTACATAATAAAAAACATAACAAGCTCCCTCTTTGGCATTCTGTGATAAAACTACTAACTAAAGTCAATGCAGTAATCAAAATAAATTATAGACGCAAAATAACTGACACACCCAATAACTGTCTTGAACGAATTCAGCATTTCAGTTTTCAATACCTATTTCTTGAAATATACAACTCAAATACCCAGTGTAAAATGTATGCGAAACAGTATTAAGTATAAGAACAATTCAACCAGCTTTTAGTGTAAAGGTGATTTAAGCAGTTAATAACTTATAATGTAACTTTTCTGTTTCATACCATATGCTAAATTAAGACATAGTACCAAAGCAACCCAACATACTGAAACAAAACATTGATACTACTAAGCATCAAAAACTTAATCTAGCAAAAAAAAAAAAAATCTGAAAAACATATCTTATACTTAGAATCAATTGTTTTGATACATCTAGTAGTAGATAAAAACATATACATCATGTGAAAGCAAAAATATCTACTCCCCCTTTTTGTTACAAAATGATAAGGAGTAACCTAAAAACTAAGTATCACCGGCAGCGTCATCAGAATCTTTCATCTCCTCGGAAGCAGTACATCGTCCCAATGACGATGAATCCAACGGAGTCTACGCTGAATATAGTCAACAACACCCCGAAGTGTAGTGAACTCGGTAGTGTGTCGATCAACTGTAGCACGTAGCTGTGTGATCTCTGCTATCATTCGAGCCTGCTGCTTGATCAGCACGATCGTCTGTCCCATGAGAGCAATCGAATGGTCTATGGGAACAGACGCATAAGGTGGAACAGACTCAACAGGAGTAGGGACTGACGTGGATGAAGATGGAATGTCTAAAGGTGGAAGAGCAGACGAAGAAGGAGGAAAATCGGATGGATCAACAGAAATAAGGTCATCGATAGGATCACCTGGCACAGTCGGATCAAATGACTCAACTGGCTCAGAAGACGCATGAGACCTACTCTGAGAAATAATAATGTGGCCAATCAGCCGAGAAACCCTCCTAGGAATCCCCTCCGGAAAACTAACTCCTAAGGCTGTCACTAAACGATAAATCAAACAAGCATATGGTAGCCCTACCCTCATCCCCGTAACCCGAAAAGCCCAAAAAATCTGCTGGCAAATAAAGGTAGGAAGATCGATAGAATCGTCATGCAGTAAGGTGTATAAAAATCGAGCCCCCTCCATAGGTAATGAAGAGGTATGCGACACGGGCCAAGATTCGTGCACACAATGCGCAACAGAATTTGGGGATCAGTAGGAAGCGTTCCAGTGTGCATCGTACCTAGACCACCCTCTAACGGTGTGTTAAACACCGTGGAATGGACTAGAGTGTTCGATGGAAGAATATCAACAGACAGATAGGGAAATAATGGGTGAACAACCCTAGGAATATGAACAAGTCTCGATATGATGTCAGGAGTAATCCTAACCGTCATACCCCGAAGAAATACTCTAAAAGATGAGCCGCTAATGTCATGAATGTTAGCATAGAACTCATAAATAAGAAGGCTATGAGGAGGTGTCAACTCGACCAATAAGGGCTCTCATCCCTGGGAAGTGAAAATGGCAGAGAGGTCGGGTGACAAGTCAGACTGAATAACCTCGTGCACAAATAAAATGGGACATAAAGAAAACTGCGACCCAAAAGTATCTTGGGCAATCGCAGAAACAAACTTAGACCTACTGTAAGAAGTCGATGTACCAGGTGTAGGAGCAGTAGGATGAGCTCTCTTAGGCGGCATCTGAAGATGGTAAAACCAATATATCAATATCACGATATGATAGACAAGAGATGCATGAATGCACACAAAATGAGAAAAAAATGGTAAATGAAACATCCCCCTTGCATGAAAGCACATAATGATGTTGGGAAGTCTAGACGTACGCGACATGATGCCCTAATTGTGAGACACGACGACGGAACTCGACCAATAAGGGCTCCCATCCCTGGGAAGTGAAAATGGCAATGAGGTCGGGTGACAAGTCAGACTGAATAACCTCATACACAAATAAAATGGGACATAAAGAAAACTGCGGCCCAAAAGTATCTTGGGCAATGGCAGAAACAAACCTAGACCTACTGTAAGAAGTCGATGTACCAGGTGTAGGAGCAGTAGGATGAGCTCTCTTAGGCGGTATCCGAAGAGGGAAAAACCAATATATCAATATCACGATATGATAGACAAGAGATGCATGAATGCACGCAAAATGAGAAAAAAATGGTAAATGAAATATCCCCCTTGCATGAAAGCACATATTGATGTTGGGAAGTTTAGACGTACGCGACGTGATGCCCTAATTGTGAGACACGACGACGGAACGTGTGCCGTGACGGCACGTCGCAATAATGTGACGTCACTTTGCGGTGTCAACACTAACCGCAATATGAATGACATCAATACTCCGAACTCAACACCAATTCAATTAAAACACCTCAACCAACTCACCACAAACTACCAATCACAACCCAACAACAACTCCAATTCTCAAACACAACGAACCTCAATCCAACTACGAAGACTATCCTAAACCAAAAGTCATGGTAAAATCATTTGAAAAGTTCACCACATTCATAACTACAAATCACTAGCTAATCCCACTCAACCTTCATCAACAAACAATCGAAACAAAGAAATGGAATGAAAAAAAAAAGAAAACCACACCAAAAATGGTCCAATAATCCAATTTTCGTCGCAAAATCGTGCCAAAAAAGATGACATTATATTAGAATGACTAACCCATAAATCGAAGCAAGAATGACCAAAACTCGAAAAATCCCAAAATAATTGCAAAAATGGGAAGAAACCAAGGGCGTAGAAATGTACCTTTTAAATTCGTTGATTCAATGAAATGGCACCACAAATAATGAATTTGCCGATTGACAGAGCTAAAAGACTCTGTTAAACCGGACAGGTCAACTGGACTTTCGGTTTGCTCATCCGTTAACCTTTTTTTTAACACATTAAATATGGTGTACATGAAATAATGAAAAACGTGTAATCTTTGATTATGTATTTCAAATTCATCAATAATGCCTAAACCCCTTATAATTTGTGAGAAACGATCAAGAGATGAGGTTTAGTGAATATATCGGCCAATTGATTTTCCGTATTTAAAAATTCTAATATGATATCTTTCTTTTGTGTTTGATCAATTAAGAAGTAATGTCTAATTTCAATGTGTTTCGTTCGAGAGTGCAAGATGGGACTTTTAGACAAATTTATTGCACTAGTGTTATCACACATGATAGGTGTATGATCAAATGATATGTGATAATCATTAAGAGTTTGTTTCGTCTATAGAACTTGTGCACAACAACTAGCGGCCGAGATATATTCGGCTTCGGTGGTAGATAGTGCAACGGAATTTTGTTTCTTTATAAATTATGATATAAGTGCAAAGCCTAGAAAGTAACACGTTTCGCTAGTGCTTTTACGATCGATTGTGCACCCGTCCCAATCAGCTTCCGAATAGCTAAGTAGATCAATGTGAGTGTCATTGGGATACCAAAACCCTAAAGTTCTAGTGCCACTAAGATGTCTAAAGATTCATTTTACGGCCTTAAGATGTAATTCTTTAGGACTTGATTGAAATCTAGCACATAGACATACACTAGACATAGTATCGGGTCTACTTCCAATTAAGTAAAGAAGGGATTCGATCATACCTTGATATTTTGTTATATCAACAGACGTACCTTGATCATTCTTGTCCAATTTTATGGATGAACTCATGGGGGCGTTCATTGGCTTCAAGTCATCCATGTTGAATCTCTTGAGCATATTCAATATGTACTTACTTTGATTGATGAAAATTCCATCACTAGTTTGCTTAATTTGGAGACCGAGGAAGAATTTAAGTTCTCCCATCATACTCATTTCAAATTTCATGCTCATGCACTTAGAAAACTATTCACAAAGATGAATATTAGTAGCACCAAATTTAATATTATCAACATAAATTTGAACAATGATCATATCATTCTTTTGAGTTTTAGCGAAAAGAGTGGTATCCGCTTTTCCAATTTAAAAATCATTTGAAATTAGAAATTTGCTCAATCATTCATACCAAGCCCTAGGAGCTTGTTATAAGCTGTGGAGAGCTTTTTGAAGTTTGAAAACATAGTCAGGATGTTTTTGATTTTTAAAATTGGGTAGTTGTTCAACAAACACTTATTCATGAATAAAACCATTAAGAAAAGCCCTTTAGACATCCATTTTATAAAGAGTAATTTTTTTATGACAGGCAAATCAAGAAGCATGCGAATGGATTTTAATATAGTTACCAGTGCAAATATTTCCTCAAAATCGATGCCTTCTTCTTGATAGTATCCTTGGGGTACTAATCTAGCGTTATTGCGCACAATTATCCCATTTTCATCACGTTTATTTCTAAAAACCCATTTGGTACCGATGATGGTTTGATCATTTGGTCTAGCAACTAAATCCCAAACATGGTTTTGTTTAAATTGATTTAGTTCTTCTTGCATAGCTAGAATTCAAAATTCATCAAACTCGACCTCTTTGACGTTTTTCGGTTCAATTTGTATGATGAATGCATAACTACTTAGATTATTTTTTTAGCAGAGGTTCTACTAGTAATACTTTTTGATGGGTCACCAATGATTAGTTTTTGAACATTTTCTCCTTCTTGATTTTTATTTTGTGGATCTTCTTTGTGTTGATCTTGAATAGTCATTTGTTCGAATGGAGTTTCCAACCCTACATCAAAATCAATATCTTCCTCACGATCAAGAGAGTTAGTTTCATCGAAAGTGATATGCATGGATTCTTCAACGACTAGAGTTCTTTTGTTGAAAACTCTATAGGTTTTACTAGTCGATTAATATCCTAGGAAAATTCCAATATCGGATTTTGAATCAAATTTTCCGAAGTTTTCTTTTGTATTCAAGACAAAACATTTGCACCCAAAAGTTTTAAAATAACTGATATTGAGAATTCTATTTTTCTAAAGTTCATATGGAGTTTTGGTTTTCTTTCGACTAATTAAAATTCTAATAACAATATAGCAAGCGGCGTTAATGGCTTCGGCCCAAAAATTTTTTGGCATGCTATTTTCATTTAGCATGGTCCTAGTCATTTCTTACAATGTGCGATTCTTCCTTTCTACTACACCATTTTGTTCAGGAGTTCTAGGAGCCAAAAAATTATGTTCATATCCATTTTCGTTTTAAAACTCATCAATGATCACTTCTAATGGTTGTAATGAAGTATTCCTTTTCATTTTGAACCTCTTTTAAAAAATGTTTAAAGATTTTTAGAGCTTTATCTTTAAGACTTAAGAAGAGAACACAACTAAATCTAAAGAAATAATCAACGATAACGAAAGTTTAGTGTTTTCCACCTAAACTAGCAGTTATTGATGGTCCAAAAAGATCAATGTGAAGTAATTGAAGTAGTTCTATAGTTGATGAGTGCAATTTGAGTTTAAATGAACTTTTACTTGTTTACCAAATTGACATGCATCGCAAATTTTATCTTTTTAAAACTTCAAATTTGTTAAACCTTCGACAAAACCATTTTTGGAGATTTTTGAAAGAAGATCCATGCCAACGTGACCTAATCTCCTATGACATAGCCAAGTATGCTCTTTCAAACTCATTAGACATTTTTCATCATTTTCAAAATCTTAAATATCTTTGTTTCGGCTTCCTATAAACAATACCTTTTAAGATGTAGCATTCTTAATGAGACATTTAGAAGAATCGAATTTAATACGATAATATTTATCACATAATTGACTAATACTAAGTAAATTATGTATAAGATTATCTACCAATACTAAATTTTCAACGGAAGGAGAGAGAAATTACCAATATTTCCAATTCCGATGATTTTTCCTTTTGCATTGTCTCCAAATGTGACATGACCTCTATCATTCTTTTTGAAAATCGATAGTAAAGTTCTATCTCCAGTCATGTGCTTTGAACATCAGCTATCCAAGAACCATTTGCTCGTCATTTTCTTCAGTACCTACAATAACAATTCAACTTTTTGATTTTTAGTACCCACAGAAGCTTGGGTCCTTGGTAGTTAGTTTTAGTGGATCCTCTAGTCCACTTGTTTTCAAAGTGTAACTTCTTTTTGGTTAGACAATTGTAGACAATATGTCCATCCTCGTTACAAAAGCTACAAGTAGTTTTTGAGGAAATTGTATTTGAATCTTTAACAAATAAAATTTTTGAGAGATTTTTGTTTTAAAAATGGTTTATAATCAATGTCTCCTTTATCAAAAACACATTTTTGATCACCGAGCATTAAATCAAAATTCTTCTTCCCTTAAGTGTCACACCCTATTTAGACAATAAACTAACCATTGTAGGAATACAATTGATGACTTTACCTAGGCATCCAAATTTACCCACACTTTTTTTGTGTTAATAAAATGAAAGCATCTCCAAAAATGTATTTGAAACCAAAGATCATAAAACCATAGTCCAAGATATTTGTCCTAAGGTCGTAAAAGTATTTATATGCCATTTAAAAAGTCATACAGGATCCTTAAAAATAATACAACTAGACACAAAATAACCCTACAGATCATCGTCCATGTATATCAAACTTTAGAATTCCGTAAGAGCTCCACAGCCAGCCATGTGTCCTAGGAGGTTTCAAGCTCACCTACAATGTAAGAACAGCCAATGCTCAGTAAGCAAAAATCATGCATGTCATGAGTATGAGTGATAATAGTAATTGACATCATGCCATTTACTTTAAACATCATGCTAAAGATGTATTATGCTCAGATATTCATCAAAGCCGACTTGAAATAATTCCATTTGAATCTTTCGTTGGGACCTTGACCAGCTTATTATGCACCAGATAGAGCCCTGCACAATATCAATATCAGTAATCAATAATCAAATGGCCAGTCTCACATCGACACTGGTGAGTTGACCATCCTCTTGTGACTACTAGAGACTCATTCCCTAACTGCCCCTATGATCACCCAAGAAGTATCCCACCCGACAGCGCCAATAAACAGAGTATCACAAAGACATAGTTGAGTGGTCCACCCTCGTGTGATCACCAAAGGCCCATTCCCTATCCATTTTTGCAACCAACCAGGAAGTGTTACCCGCGGTGCCAAAACATATCACATAAGCATGCCTCACATGCCTCGGTACCCTAGTAGTGGCCAATAAAATATTTTATTAGGAAAGTTCAATGCTAGATTTTCAACCATGGATTTATGTTGTGCATGCACGTGAAAATGCTCGTGGGTAACATACTCAATGATCATAACCATCAAATGATACACAACGAACTCCTTATCAGAGTTATGTAAATATTCCAACACTACTATATCACAAACACTATGTTCTTGTATTGAAGTTGCAAATGGATTTTCACTTGCCTTTTTACTCTTTTGTGTGTGTGTGTGTGTGTTCCTACAGAGTGTAGATTAATTTCCTTTTTCACTTGAAGGCGAAAACCACCCGTATCACCATTTAATATTGTCCACAATCCTCAATGTGATAATCTTAACACACACACAATCCCATGCTACATCCATTCATGCCAAAATAATTTAGATGACATCAACAATTCAAGTTGCCGATTGCGTTGCAAACTAGTCCCATAAATCACACTATTTCTCGAGTCCAATCATGAACATCAACGTCATCCAATTTTTTTTTAACAATTTAACATTCCTTAAAATGTATTTTTCATGCCTAAGAGATAATTAATGGACATGTAAAGGTTGAAACTATGCAAACTACTAAATTGAACAGAAGCTGTTTTTTCATTTTAGCCGCTGCCATGTCCTGTTTCATCCATTTTTTCGTACCCTTAAGCACATTCAATCCTTCCCAAAATTTAAAAAAATTTATATAACATATATATGAAGATAACCATGTCATGAATTCACCACAAGTACAAGGTTTTCAGCCTCAAGTTGAGTCCTTTTATAGCACGATGAACCGGGCAGTTTCCGATGATGGTCTTAGGTTTCCAATACTTATTATGCCACCAATCAGTTTCTAACCTATTAAGGATCGTTTATATACCTTACCACTCTTATATCCAAACTTTCAAAGTGATAAATATGTGTGCCATTCAAAATATTATATAACACCAAAGGTGAAACAAGTAAAATCCAGCAACTATGTAGTTTCTGTCCTTAGTTGTTTCACTCCATATATCTCAAATAATTTTCTTCCTTTTGTCATAATAAAATCCCAAAAACCAACCCCATCATATTATTAATCATTTCAGAGGTTCACAAGATTGTAACACCTTAAGAAAACAATGAAAACAAACTTCAAAACCAAGAGCTAAACTCACCTATCCCGAATTTCAATTCCCAGCTCCTTGTTTCTGCTTCCCTCCAATTCTTTTCTTTCTCTTTCACTTGGGGATCACATGAAGGGATAAAATATCTTAATATGGGGTATTTAAAAGGGGTTGGGGTCGTGAATCTTGCTTAAGGATTAAGAAAATACTTCATGCAGCCATGTTGGCATGTGTTAAGCAAAAGGTGGCTTCATGCAGCAATATTTGACTTTTTCCTAATCATATTTGGATCCATATGTGACTTATAAGATATATATCTATCCTATATGAAGTATCAAGGGGGTGCAAGCTTTAATTTTGAAGGAATTGGATGGTAAAATGACAAGTCTCCCAAGCATGTGGTGTTCAAGCATGAGAAATCTGATTTCACCTCTATCCTTGCAAGTACAAATCAAGTTTCCTTAGCTTATTTTAATGTCTTTACAATCCATCTTACCTGACCTAAGATCCCAAAATATTTTATAGCGTTAATTCCTTCACCGTTCATTTAATTACTTACCCAATTGACACCCGATTTTCGACCGATTTCAACAATTAGCACCTCAATATTTAGAACGTCATATAAAACCCATATTATTGCGTAGTGATCATGTCACTTCATGCCTCGTGTCCTTAATATGTCAATTACCTATCTAGGGTTTACGGTGACCTTGATCAACCAAATGAAAAGCTAGAACCTTTATCGATACTAATTCCAGCCTTTTCAAGATTCCAATTGCTTAACAAGTGAATCTCCAACATCTAGATTAACTTAATTTCTCTATCATAGCTCAATTTAGACTTCATCTCTTATGTTGCTACTTGTTGTTCCTTCATCAAGTGCCGATTTTAGAGCAATTTGGTACTTAGAATCCTCCTTCGATTTCTCTTTGCTCTTCCTTGTCTTCTCCTTGATTTCGGCATTGTTAAGTTGGTAGGTTATCAAGGTTCTATAAAATTCTTCCAAATGATATGTATTCACATCCTTGGTATTCTCTATCAACATCCATAAAGAGCTACATTCCTTTGATAGCGACCTAAGAATTTTGCTTACAAGTCCACCTTTAGTAAATTAGTGATCAAATCCTTTTAAACCACTTACAATATCGGTAAAACAAGTAATTATATCAACAATATATTCATATTTTTTCATAAAGAAAATTTCAAATTCCTTGACTAACATATTAATTTTTCTTTCTTTAACTTTACTAGTGCCAACATGAGTAACTTCAAGTACATGCCAAATATCATATGCGGATTCACAAGTACTAATGCGCTTAAATTCATTTTTATCTATTGTACAATAGAGTAAATTCTTAGCTTTGGCATTTAAGGATAATTTTCTTTTGTCTTCCTCATCATACTCTTCTCTAGGTTTGGAGATAGTTTGATCAGTTTGACCGTCTATCTTAATGGTCTTGGCAGGCTTATGAGGACCATACTTGACAACTTCCCAAATATTATAATCAATTGATTAAATGTAAATCATCATCCTAGCTTTTCAATAATTATAGTGTGTGCCATCAAAGAAGGGAGGTCGATTTGTGGAATGCTCCTCATGATTTTGAAATATTGGGTTAGCCATTACTCAAGATTGTAAAATCTTTGAAAATGAGTACCTCACTCTGATACAAATTGAAAGCCCAAGAATAGCTAACCAAGAGGGGAGTGAATTGGTTTTCAAAACTTTTTCTAAAATAAATTCGAGTCTTTAAAGCAATATACTAGCAATTATAACAATTCAACAAATATGCACAAATACGAAGATAATTAAGCAAGAGTAATTTGAGCAATATAAAGACGGTGAGTAAAAAGAGAAGAGAATGCAAACGATGTAGTTATAGAGGTTCGATCCCAAACATGATCTACATCTCCCGTTACCAAGCTCTCCATCACGAGCAAGGCCTTTCTCACTATATTGATTGACTTATAGTGCAATCCAACCCCTTACAAAGCTTTCGGTGACTTACAAACGAGGAGCACCGTTCCTTTTACAACGTTGAACTTTCCAGGATCTCAACACGACCTACAATTCAAATAAATTTACAAATGAAATATTCTCTTCTTAATGAATAATAAACTCAAAGTTGAGTACAAGGAGAGAAGTTAGCTAACACTTTAATAGATAGCGATGAATAAAGCTCAAGTGTTGGGTATGAAAAACCTTAACGTATATAATGATTTTCAAGAGTTAATTTAATCAAAGGTTTTTCAACACCAAAATGATTTGATAATAAATGATATGAGGGATCAATGCAATTTTAGCTCAAAAGAATCTCAATTGAATGCTCTAAAGTTGTTGTAATAAATGACAAGTGAGTTGGTATTTATAGTAGTTAAAAAAGTGAAATTTTCTATCCAGTCGGATGACCCCTACCAAACGTCCGCTACTATACCGGACGACTAAACTAGCCGTTGAGCGTAAGAAATCAGAACGGTTATAAATTTGACCATTGGACTTACCGGACGTCTGCCATACTCACCAAACGCCTGTCAGAGCAGAAATCTCTGGTTTGCCCTTATCTTGATTATTTTTGAAAGTGTAGATCCTTTAGGGACATTTTCGTGTCATTGGTAAAGAATTCAAAATTCAAGTGAAGTTTTTTATCACGTCAAAAATAATTTTTATGCGAGTGTTTTTGTGAAAAATTTATTTCGTTCATAGAAATTTAACTTACAAACTTGTAGTGATTCATTGTTAAGAATTAAAATGTTTTACCTTTACATATTCAAATCATCTATTGCCCTGTTCAATATGGAAAATTTTCCATGAAAGTAAGAACTTGTTTTTCATTTTCCAAGTTTTGGTTTGTTTGATTGCATAGTTTTCACTAAAATTGTTTTTCTTGGTTTCCATTCACACGTGCACAATTTCTTGGTTTTTGTGGAATTCATTTTCCCATGGTTTGTGAGGGAAATGGTTTTCCAACTTGCTTTATTTATTTATTTATTATTTTTTTTTTTTGCAATTAGAAAAAATTCTAGACATAATGGTAAAAAAAAATTATCATTTTCATTGACAATTTACATACAAAACAAAGTCAAACGAATGGTATTCAGTATGTAAATTTTTTTAATTTTTTTTTTAAAATTGGCAATTAGAACAAATTCTAGACTCAAATGTAAAAAAAAATCATCTGGACAACTTCCATGAAAAACAAAGTCAAACAGACACCAAGCTTTTAATATTTTCCAGGTGGAAAAATTATGTCAATCAAACACAATTAATTACAATTTCCAATAAAACAAATTTTAGGCAATTCAATTCCCTGTAATTCATTTTCTTTCTACCCAAATTTCACATTAGCAATCAAACGGACCCTAAGTCTATTATCTTCGATTGATTTGCGCAAGTGCACATTTTGATGCTCGATTTTGAATTTGACGCGAGTGCTCGATTTCCAAGCATGATTGTGAATGATCAATTTCCATTAGGTTTACAACATGTAACAATGAAGACTTTAAACAAAACTCGAAATCAACCATAAGTCAACATAATAACAGTTATTCCTTGTAGGACGAAAACTCAACTTACTACAATATTACTTGTCAACGATCCCGTACGCTTGTAGGATTTTCTCGAACAATAACACCTTTTTTTAAGACAAATTTGCCTCGTAACAGTGTTAACGGAGTAACGACAATTGTCTTCCAACATACATTGGATAATTTTCTTGTAGTAGAAGAACTTCCAACTACAAGGCAACAACAAACTTGAACAGTCTACTCTTTCTACAAAGAATGATTTTGAATGCAAAGTTTGAGAGAGTTTTGGCAAGAATCTTTGATGCAAGACTGAAGAATATGAATTGAGATGCCTAAATGGCGTCCAAGGGGTCCAATTTATAGAAAATTAGGGGTTGTGTGTGAAGAGGCTCTCCCCAAAACTTAGCAACTTTCATCAAGGATTGTAGTCCTTGTCGTTGCTGATCTACCACCACGCGCCACTTGAGCGCCAAAAACAGAAAGTCCAGTGCTCGCCCGGCGCTCAAGCGATGATCTGAAGGCTAAATTCCTCATTTTTTCTTCCAAATTTGGTCCGTAATTTCTTATTCATCCGAAATTGATTTTTGAGATTTCAAATATACTACGATCATTTAATTGATGAGTAGAGCAAGTCATCTATTTATTTTCATAATTTGACTATCGGATCAAGTCTGAATATTTGGCCAAAATTGACACAAAAAATCATTTTTCATATTTTTAGGGTTTTATACTTAACCAATCTTAATCTCTTTTAAACCAAATTCCAACACAAAATGTGGTGCAAATATAATTGACACAAGCTAAGCAAGACCTCCAAAGCGCTATTCGAAGTGCCATGAAAACACCATTGCCAAAAGCCTAGGTAAGTAATATCATATTCAAGACTATATATATAATTAAAAAAAAATTACAGTTTTCTTTTTATTTTAAAGTAGGTTTAGTTTAATGTCATAACTACATTACAAAAATCGTTTGAAATCAAATTAGCTTTAACTCTTGTGTTATTGTATTTGTAATTATTATCCTTTCTCTTTTCAAAACGCAAACGAGAAAGAATAAGGGAGATAGAAAATTAGGAACTACTGTTGAGACATCTTCATTTTCACAGTAAGTATTGCCTACCCTTCTTTAAACCTATTATGTGTACATATTGAGGATAATGTATATTTTAAGTTTGAGTGCGTAGTTTAGTTAGTTTGCTATAATTTTTTATTTGTATGATAGGCCAAAATATTAATTTGTTTTATAAAAAATATTTTTTATTTTATTTTATGTGTTTTATTATGAGTTGGATAGTTTTGTCGGCTAATGATTATGGTTTAGTTGAATTATATATGACTTATAAATCATAAATATGTGATGCAATTTTTTTAATTGATACTTGTTTATCGGAGACCTAATTATATTACACATAATAATCATGATGATTGTCATTTATTATGGATGGTTACATTACTAGCATAGGTTGAATGGAATTATATTTTCAAAACCAAGGTCATACTATAGAAACACAATCACTTGACCTATTGAAAGTACTAGTTTCGGATTGTTTTATCTGATGTTGGAAACTATTTAGATAGGTGTTGATTCCATAATTTTTGAATATTTGTGTGGAATATTTGTGACTAACAATTGAACCTAGCTAGTAATCATATACTATGGTTTTGATTCCAAATACTTATCCAAAAAAACAGAAGCAATATACTAGTCGGAGCACATAGGAAAAATTACCTACATTATTGTGAGAAGCTAGTCTTGGGGAATCTGATCTTATTCATCACCAATTTTTAAGAGACGGTCTATCGAGGAAGAAGGTAGCCTACAATATAGAGTGAAAATTACCCTGTAAAATCAAAGAAAAGATCACAAAATAGAAGAAGTGACACAATTAAAAAATATATATAATTTGGTATGTTGAGGCAGAGTTAGAGCGACTATAAGAAATATTTTTCTGAGGTTAAGCCGTGCATACTTAATTATGGATTTAGATGTATAGCGAGTGTTATTATACTACGTAAAGCGTAAAGGTTAAGACATCAAAATCCTGGGAGAATCTTCACATAACAAGATAGTGACTTCTATAGATGAAACTCAACCAAACTTGAGTAGAAAATAAATGAATGTCGAGAGAAATGAAATATGTAAGTATGAAGGGTAAGAAAAATCAACTTAAAAGCTCATGGTAATTATATTGATTGTGCACACACACATCGATCAAGCATTTAATAAGTAAAGAATTAGTTTTATTTTCCATTAGTTATGAACTTTCTATTAATTGACAAACAATTTCAGTACTAGATATGAGATCGGCAAAGTTATATGATGTATATTATATTTTTGTTTTGTTTGCATATGTAGTAGATAGTATTGCTCAGGACGAACAAAAACTTAGGTTAGTAATATTTGAGAAGTAAATTTTATATACTTATACGCAATTCTATTTTAGTTATTTGTTGCTAGACTGATCAGATATCTAAGTTAAATTTTGTTAATTATAGGTAATCCCAATTTCGAAATAAGTTGGAGCATAACTGGAGTTGATTTGGAACAACTGAAGATTATTCGAGTTACAATTGATCAATTGGAAGTATTAATGGAGCAATAGGAGAAAAATTAATAAGTTTTGAAAGTTAAATTTGACAATTAAAAATTTTGAGGTCAAAATTACGAACTCTCTAAACTGTCATCTGATCAATAATTAATGATTTTGGAATGTGGAGAACTAAATTTGAAGAATTAAAGATGTAGAACTAAATATGAAATCGGAAAGGAAACAAGTTAAAACGAAAATGGAAAGTTGAGCACCAAAATGAAAGCTAGCCAAAAAGTTGGGCTACGATCACAAGCCATAATGGGCTGTGATGACAACCCTTGAACAGAAAATGTAGAGGCCCATTTTGGATACCCATGCAATTTTATGGGCATTTTTCGAGTAGCTGGGCCTGTTCTCTTTTTATACAACTGTAAAAATTACACCCATTAATCCTCTTACTAAAAATATCAAATTTTTAATATTTAACGTTTCTTACTCTACAAATTTATATGTATATACACTCTTATAAGAGCGAATCCAATCTGTACTGTTCACATTTCGTTTAAAACGATGCCATTTTTGAGTTTATGTGAAACATCGTTTTACATATTTTGAGAACAAAACGACGCCATTTTGGAGTATGTGAAACGGCATCGTTCACATATTTTGTGTAGGAAACGACGCCCTTTTTAGGGCGTATAAATGTCCCCAAATGTTCTTCTTGCTTTTCCCTTTGGTGATTTGTCTTCTTCTCTTAAATTTTCCTTAAACCTTCAAAGATTATCGTTGGAAGCTGGAGTAGGAATGTTCCTTGGTGCTATACATTGTCTTCTTCGAGTTTTTATTTATTTATTTTGGAGTTTTTCTTGATCTTTTTTATTATTTTTCCTGTCGATTCTTTAAAATAAATTGTTTCTTTTGTAGATTAATGAGTTGTATGTTCTAGAAATTTACTTATTTCGTTGTATGAAAATTTGATTTTGGTCTTTTGTCTTATGTTCAAGAATTGATTTCTTCTGAGAGAATCAAGTGTAGTTTTGAAGAGTGCGTGCGTATTTTTTCAAGTGTAAGCCACAACTGTAGTTTCTTCTTCGAGTATTTCCTTCACTTTTCTTCAAATTTTTGCTTGGGTTGTTCTTATTTTGCTTTTTGGTCGATTCTTTAAAATAAATTGTGTCTTTTGTAGATTAGTGAGTTATATATTCTTGATTTTTGTTTATTTCGTTGTACGAAGATCTGATTTAGGGTTTTCGGTCTCATATTCAGGAATTGATTTCTTACGAGACAACTAACTTGAGTTTCGAAGGGTGTTTGTATACTGTTTCGATTGTGAGCAAGGAATGTCATTTTTTTTTCGAGTTTTTGGTTCTATTTTCTTTGATTATTTGCTTGGTCTATTTTTACCATTTTTATTGTCGTTTTTTTAAAATATATTGTGTTTTTTGTAGATTAATGAGTTGTATATTCTCGAATTTTATTTATTTCATTCAAGCGATATCTTTTTTTTTTTTTGGATTTTTGGTATCTCGTTAATAAATTGAATTCCTTCGAGAAAATCAAGTGTAGTTTTGAAGGGTGTTTGCATACTTTTTCGACAATAAGCTTGCGCCTGTTAATTTTTCTGTCAAATTTCTCTATTTTGCGGTGGCGGTGGTGTATAATCTGAGTGCGATTGTGATCTGCTGTTATGCTATTTTTATCTCTTTAAAACTTATAGATTGGCAACTGAGATGACTCGACTTATTTCTTGGCATGGCGATCCGGATGGTATATGATTTTGGATTGTCCTTTTCATTATGAAAATGGAATATCGGTGATATAAGAGTCCATGTGAAATAATGGGATTAGGTATTTCAATTTTTATGACAGAGAGGGAGAGGAATGTGAGGAATAATAAGTTGTAATATCATCGATGTTTCATCATGATAATGATAAATAGCATTACTCATGGTGATGTTGACTCCTTTGTCCAATCGAAAAATTGGCAAAAAACAACTCTCTCAAGTTGTATGAAGATCTAATTTTGGGTTTTTGTGTCTCATGCTCAGGAATTTATGGAAGCCACAACTTTCATTTATTTCTTCAAGTTTTTGCTTCTATTTTCTTCGAGATTTTGCTCTATTTGTTCTTATTTTGCTTCTCAGTCGATTCTTAAAAATAAATTGTCTTTCATAGATAATTGAGTTGTGCAGTTTTGAAGAGTGTTTGAAAAACTATTTCGACCGATAGCAATGATAGTAATTTTTTTTGTCAAACCCCCCATTTTTGTCGTGGCGGTGGTGTATAATCTATATACAATTTTCATCGGCATTTATGATATTTTTAACTCTTTAAAGTTCATAGATTGGTGGCTGTGATGATTCAGCTCATATCTCAGCATGAGAAAATGGATGGTATGTGATTTGGGATTGTCATTTTCATATGCAATTGGCAATTTTGCAGCCAGGGTGACGCTGACTCTTTCGTCCGATTGAAAAGCAAGTGAAAAACAACTATTTTCCAGGTTGCATAAATGAAAGAAAAGTGAGAAACCCTAAATCCATACACTTTTATAAAAGTGAATCCAATCCGTACTGTTCACACTTTTGTCCAAAATGACGCTTTTTGGGATTTCTGTGAAACGACGTTGATTCATGCCTTTTTTGCAAAAAATGATGCCATTTTAAGGGCATATAATTGTCATAAAATTGCAGCCCCTATGTCATTTTTCTTCCTCTCTAACCCTCGCGTCGCTGTTGTTCTCTCTTTTCTGTCTGGCGATTCCTCTTCTTCCCTTAGATATTCCTTAAAATATCAAAGATTGTATTTGGAAACTGAAGTAGGTATGTCCGTTGATGCTATATACTGTCTTCTTCGAGTTTTTCCTTCTATTATGTTCAAGTTTTAGCTTGGTCTATTTTTATTATATTTTTCGATTGATTCTTTAAAATAAATTGTCTCTTCTGTAGATTAATGAGTTGTTTGTTCTAGGGTTTCTTTTTTTTTTTGTGGGTCAAAATCTGTTTTTGGATTTTTTGGTCTCATGTTCATAAATTGATTTCCTCCGAGAGAATCAAATGTATTTTCGAAAGGTGTTCGATTACTTTTTCAACTGTGAGCAATGACTATCAATTTTCCCGTCAAATCCCCATTTTTTAAGGTGGTGGTGCTAATAATCTGGATATGATTTTGATCAGCTCTTATGATATTTTTTAACTCTTTAAAACCTATAGATTTGAGGTTGAGATGATTTGACTCTTATCTTGGCATGGCGATCCGGATGATATGTGATTTGGAGTTTTCCTTTTCATATGCAACCGGTAATTTTACAGCCATGGCTATATTGACTCCTTTGTCCGATCGAAAATACAAGCGTAAGACAACTTTTTCTTTGGGTTATATCAAGGAAAGAAATGTGAGAACCCTAAAGCATTTCTCTTTCTTTTTATTATTATGTCGCTCTTTGCCTCTATTTGTCAAAGGTATTGCCTTTAAACAAGTTTAGACGTCGTTTACAAATTTTAAGAATTTATACCGGGTAAATTAGTTTCTTGTTGCATGTACATTTCCTTGGTTCTGATGGAGGAATTAAAGCAACCATACATTTTATAGAATTCATTGGCATCAAGATGAAGATCTGTTGGGCTGTGACGCTATGTTTCAGTCCAATAGTAGGGGTCAATTATGAGATTGGGCTTAGCTCATTTGTCGATTTTATCCATTGCCTGATAACCCAAACCATTAGCCCAAAACCCTCACCTATTAGTGAAAGTAGCATTTTGTAAAGAGCAACTTTAGTTGCCACTTAATGCTGATGTGGTCAGCTGCTCTGAACTGTTGATTATCATTTGAGATCAATGGTTGATGGCTGTACTATAAAGAAAGTCTTACACTATTGCCTTAGTTAACTTTTCACGTCTGATTTTTTTGGTGCTTTTTAGATTATCTGTGTGTGCATCTCAACTGGTTATCCTCTTTGTCTTTATTCATCTCCACCTCTTGATTGGAAGATTTTTGTGTTCTTCTGAGCGAATAGAGTTCTTATGATTCTTAAAAGAGAGAAGAAAATGAGTGAACTTGGTTGATGACTTTTGGTTTATAGAAACAACGTCAACATTCACTTAGGGTTAAGGTCTTTTGTTGTTTTTGGTTTGTAGAGAAGCGTACGATGTCCTGAGCCCCAAAATTGTTGAAATAGAGATGCCTTTGGTTGTAATTTTTGGAAAATTAATCTTATTGCATCTTCTATTTTGATTTCACATTGTAATAGTCCAGTTACAATACAAATATAAAAGGAGGTGTTATGCCCCCCGGGGCGTAGTTCAGTGGTGCAAATGACAGGAGTGAGGTAGTCTCTGATGAGCTGGCAGTCGCAGTGTGAGAGTTCTATTCCTGTCTCTTACAAGGTATGGAATTGGACTCTTTATGGGCACCAATATGACAGCTCTTGTGCCCTGGCCTGCTAAGGCACATCCCGCGATTTACCTCCTCCACAATGCTCTAGGGGCGAGGCGGTGGAGGACCCTCAAAGTTGGGGTTCAACCCTTATAAAATGAGGTGTTATGCCAAAGAAGGTATATTGTTCTTTCTCTTTTTCCTCACGTTGTACTCACATTTTGCACGAAAGAATGCACAATGTTTTATTCTTCCAGTTACATGCCTAGAGAAGCAAATATGACATTTTATATTTTTCCATCCTTTTTATTTTCGGTTTCTTACGTCGTTATCAACAGCAAGAAAAGTTCTAAACGCTGTTCCTGGATCTAGCATATAGGTAATATGTATGAAACTACTGATTCTTTACCACTTTCTTATTATTAGATGTACAAAAATGTCTTTACCATGATGCTTTGCCTGAAAGCGCTTCTCCAAGCTTGATCTTCAACCCCTCCCCCACTCTTTTCAGACCACCGTATAGTAATATAGCTTAGTGAGACTGATATTTGTTCGAAAGATGACTCTTTCTACGGACCAAGTATAAAGTTTAGAACTATACAGTGTAAATAAGAAAGTTTCGTACGAAAGCAAGAATCTTATAGCTTCGTAAACCTTCTTATTGGAAGATAAATCATCCTATGAAACAGGTATGAAACTTTAGGGACTCCATCTCCCACAATTAGAATATCCTTTCTTTTTCTAAGGCTACTCAAATTAAAAAAATTGCAACGAATTATAATTTCTAGATAAAGGTACAAAACATCATACCTTTAACCGTTTAATTTTAAACCTCATCTCTCCAATGTAAAGTCTCTTAGAAGTGTTCATCAAAAATACCTATCACTCCGTTGGAGTTATGTAAGCAGAACAAACTACGGTTGAAGGAAATAGTTATTATTGGTCTTTTATGTTTTAATTTGACTCTAAAAATACACATTTTATTAATGAAAGTGAAGGGGGTAATGATACAGAAGTTCAAGGAGTTGTGCAAGAACTTTGAAATGTTACGCTTATACGAATGTTGATAGTTAATTAATGAGGTATCTGTTGGAATAAGGTACTCCAATCTTGAATTTTCGGGCTCAGTTTCTTCCAATCAACCACCACAATCAACAACCCAATCCCAAACCAAAACACCCAACCAGCTGCTCACGGGTTTGCCCACAAAGGGCAAGGTGTGGAATATAGTAGCCTTAAGGTTCAGCCACAAAGGCTAGAGAAGGAGGAGACAGGACACAATCAAGCACAAAGCAAGACTGGGAAGCACAAAGCCAAAAACGGATGTTGCCTTTTTCTCCAGGAACCAACTGCTCAAGTTTCACACACACATCAAACAGTAACAGGGCAGCATATATAAAGGTAAGGGTGTGGGCTTTTAGGTTAAGGAATAGTAGAGGCCCAATAGGTAATATATAAGTGGGTAATCAACCGAAAAGCCTTCCAAGGTAATGAGTCAGGCCATGAGCAGCGCTAATAAATTAAGCTACTTCAAATAGCCCATATTTCACTTCACTCATCGGCCGAGACCTATGAAATATAATCTAAACAACAAAATGGTTTAACATCATCGCCCGAATTTATTAGGTATCAAAAACCCAACAAATCTCCACCTTGATACCCAAACAATTTGCAAGCAAACAAAACACAAAGTTTATACTTGCATAATCAAGGTAACCAATAAAATTGGAATCACAGACCTTACCTCGTGTTTCGAACCTGAAACACATACCATACCTACTTTATATACTCACCAGGGTTAAGATCAAGAACACCCAAGTAAAAGCAGATAATCACAGTAATCAATCAAAGCAAATAAACATGCGATGAAAATATCATATAAGATAACACAAATCTTTAAAAAAAAAAAAAAACACGTTCACACAGAACAATAGATTAACACCAAGTTAATCAAGCACACGGTCAACACATATGCAACAAATGCATAAATGACCCCATGAAAAGATCTCACCGCAGTTATCATGCCCCGTATCGTGTTACTCAAACCTCGAGAACACATATCTCACCTCATCTTCCACCATGCTCACAAGACTAATCACTCAACTCATGTCTAACTAGTATCTCTATGGATCCTAAGTTCTTGGGATAATCCTCTATCATCACATCACTTCTATAAACCTAAGTGGATAATGGGTCTCCACCTAATAGAAGTGATAGAAGTGTTACTCTCACACTCCACCTGATTAGGGTCTCTTCTCAGATAAAGGATTCCAAAGTTTGATCACATCTCCACTCATGATCCAAATGTCACACTCCACATCCCCAGTACAAACCAAAAATGTACCCCTAGGCATCTATAATCCACCTTACCAAAAGACATACAACACACTACTGATGCATCCCAACCCACTATGCATGCAAACAATTACACCAAGTAATAAGATCACTCCAATTCATGCAAATGCACATATCAAACAAATTGAAATGCAACATATAATCATGTAACGGAATTGAGTAATCACACACACGCAGAAAGGATTACATACGGATGGAAATGCAGTAACTAGGTTTACCCTCAATAAACCTCACTAGGGTCATCACTCGACCCTAATGCTAAATTCGTCTCGCCTCTCATCTTACCATTATGCTTATCATTTTCCTTCCTGGGACAATCCCTAATAAAATGTCCAGCCTTACAACAACTGTAACACCGTCTACCACTATACCACAACTGTAACACCGTCTACTACTAGAGTTGTCCTATATTTTGCCTTTCTCCTTACCATCTTCATCACTCGAATCACCACTCGAATCATACTTGTCTTGAACTCTACCCAAATTCATCTACTTAAACTTCATTATACTCATCATCATATGTAACTCACCACTTCTCCTATTCTCTTTTTCAGCATTAATCTTCATCATCTTACTTCTAAGAAAATCTATGACAATCTTAGGTGTTAAAGTATCCCTACCATACTTAATTGCATTCTTAACCTCTCTATATGAATCAGACATAGAATTCAGTAAAACTATGGCCTTATACGTATCAGATACTTTCTCATCAAAATTAACGATATCTTGAACCAACTTGTTAAAAACATTCAAATTGTCATCAAGATCCTTTGAAGTATCCATTTTAAAGTAAAAAAAAAAAAAATCTTTTAAGCAAGTACAACTTATTAAGAGTAGACTTAAGAAAATATAAATCTTCCAACTTTTTCCAAAGTTCTTTGGTAGATCAAGTTTTTTCAACTTTTCTCAAAATAGTGTCAGAGAGGTGTAAAATAATTGAAGTGTATGCAAGTTCATCATATTCTTCTTTCTGTGTATCTGTTAAATTTGCTGTAAATTTGCCATCTATGGCTTTTGAAACTTTTTGTTGAACCATAATCCCCTTCATCTTTTGTTATCAAATTGAAAAATCTCATTTCCCATTGAAGACATTTTGGAAAAATAGAACAACAAAAAATGCACAAATAGACTACACAAAGTAATCGTAAGGCAATAATATACACCATTCTAGATTCTCATGGTTTCGTAAGATTCATGATCTTAGATTAATGGAATATTCGAACGGGTCAAGTCTAAGTGTTCTAATAGGATAATCAATGCAACATGAAGATATATAAACAACAAATTCAAATTTTTACGCAATGCAGTATCACACAGTGACTAAACAACAGTTATAACACAAAAGCAATTACCAACTTGCATTCAAATTCAACACTTTAAAAAAGAGAAATTAATTCCTCAATTTCTAGCACAAGCAATGATTACCCCTTCAAGGTAACTCCAATCCTAATGTCACCCCACACGATGATGCGCTAATGCTAAAATTTAAACGGGATAAACCAATTTACCAGAGCAGACCTATCTAAGTCCGTAAATTACGAGAGATGCGAATTTACTGCTTTAGGGCCATTTGTGGCCTAAAGTAATTCAGTAAATGTATGGTAGTTTTGACCATCAACCCACCAAGGGCAGAATCGATTAACTTTTTATGCATAACCTGAAACACGAAAACAATAATATCAATACGTTCAAGAAATTAAAATAAGCAAACTACCTGAAGAAACTACGCCTAAAAACGTCCAATACGCCCGCACGCACCTTCACCAAAGTTCCACGCGCTATCGTCGACCACCACGCGTGGTCGACCCAGGAGCGCCTCCGCCTGCAAAAGCCTCTTGTGTGTCTGTTCGTCCAACCGGCCACTGATTTGGCTAGAAATCAAGATTGCAAGTACGATTTTGGGGAGAAAAATGGACAACTTCTTCTACTTCGATTTCTAGGCTATTCCTAGTCGTTTTCTGGCCGGAAATCCACCACCAATTATGCTCTGATACAAATTGTTGGAATAAGGTACTCCAATCTTGAATTTTTGGGCTCAGTTTCTTCCAATCGACCACCACAATCAACAACCTAATCCCAAACCAAAACACCCAATCGGCTACTCACGGGTTTGCCCACAAAGGGCAAGGTGCGGAATATAGTAGCCTAAAGGTTCCGCAACAAAGGTTAGAGAAGAAGGAGGAGATAAGAGACAATCAAGCACAAAGTAAGACTAGGAAACACAAAGCCAAAAAGGGACGCTGCCTTTCTCTCCATGAATTGGCTGCTCAAGTTTCACACACATATCAAACCGTAACGGGGTAGCATATATAAAGGTAAGGGTGTGGGCTTTCAGGTTAAGGAATAGTAGAGGCCGAATAGGTAATATATAAGTCGGTAATCAACCGAAAAGCCTTCCAAGGTAATGGGTCGGGCCATGAGCAGCACTAATAAATTAGGTTACTCAAATGGCCCAAAAGAAAAGGTTTTAGGATCGGTCTAAACAATTGTGATGTCAATATTTCACTTCACTCATCGATCGATGCCTATGAAGTTAATCCAAACAAAAAAATGGTTTAACATCATCGCCAGAACTTATTGGGTATCAAAAACCCTACAGTCTCTATCCAACATTTTCCTATTTGTTCAAATTGTTGTTAATGTAGGATTCCCTAAAGCAAAATTACTCTATAATATAAGTCTGATAATTATAAGACTGGTTTTAACTTAGAAATTGCTTTATCAATTTCCTTTTATTTCATATTTACCTTAATTTTTACTTTACTTTCTTTCTTTTCTTCCTAAAATACCTTAACTTAGATCAATGGATCAAACTTCAATTGTTGCGATTTCCTTTGCCACATCCTCACTTACTACTTCCTCCACCACCAATGAATCATTTGTTCTTGAAAAAGATGCCTCGATCACCTAGATCCAACAGTTTTCCTGTGACTGAGAAGAACAAAAGTTTTGTCGTAAAAAATAAGATGACATTGCATACCAAGATAAAGCCTCCACTTTTTACATTAGATCTTGAGAAGATGTGCATGCAATTTTTGATGGGGAAATAGAGAGATAGTTAACACGGGGAGATACAAGATTGATGGAAAAATTTTGAAATTTTTAAGGTTTTCTATGATATTATATTGGAGATTTGTTCAAAATTTTATGCTTTACAATTCAAATGTCAAATGCTGCAAGAATTAATATTATCATAAAAAAGCTAAAAGATTTCCAAATTTTCTTCACCAATTATGTGTCTCTCCATGTCAATACCTCATTATCGTCTCCATAAAAAACTTACATACACATCTTCTGAAGGTCTTACATACAAAGTGAGAGCTCTATCTTGCTAAGCATTTTCATGTTATTCTTTAAGACGAAATAACCCCCATATGAACAAAGGTGTCAAGTCCATTCAAATTTCCAGAGCACCATGGGCTTTAGAGTGTCAATATTACAAATGATCTAGTGATATGACTGTAATAGTGTCAGATGTAACTTTTATATAGACCATGCATAGAATATAGCTGTTGATTTTTCTCGGAGTAGTCACTATTGTTTAGAAGTACTGAAAGTAGTTAAAGTTTTTGTAGTCAACAATTGTGTTCGTTTAAATTTTTCTTTAACTCTTGAAAATCCTAGAAACCACAAGATTAAACTAAAACACAGAAAACCTAAAATCAACATAAAGTAAAACTTGCAGAAAATTAAGATTGAACACAAGAAATTATTTCAACTGAAGCCCTAGAGGTGCGGTGACCCTTTAACACGTAGTCCCCTATTGAGCATCCATTAAATATATTGCTTAGTTGTACTAAACGGAAACGAAGGTTACAAAGTTTAACCAGTACATGAAGATAGTACAAGAAACTTATCTATTAAAAAAAAAAAGTGCAGATCTCAATGGGAATCACACAAAACCTCAAATCAGCATTGTGAATATTACATCATAAGAACCCTATCATTCTTATAGATTTCACTCAGAAAATACAAGAATCAGAGGATAAAACTAACATATCACAATCTCGAATTAGATGCTTAAGAGAGAATAATATTTCATATCAAACCCTAGCCAATGAAAGTAAAACTCCTTCTCACAAAAATCTCAAAAGCCCAAAACTGAAAATGCCAAGTGAAATTGCATTTTACAGTTAAGCCTTAGAACTATCCATAATGCCAATCATCAGCCAAGATGAAGCCATGTGTCAAGATCTCATAAAAGATGTCTACTAACAAAGTTTCTATTTCAGAAGATGTGAAATTTTGGGAGCACACATAGGTTCGATTCTCAACATTCTCGACCTTTCTACCATAAATTTGGGTCTAAAAGTGCAGCCATGAGCATTACTAGCAATTTCATATTTCATTTGCTTAATGTACGTGTACATTTATTACAAAGTATCAACAGATAATAAATTCAAGCAGTTTTGAAATTTGTTTAAATGTATTACTTTTATCCCCATATCCGAAGAATTAAATTGGATAGCAATCTTACCAATTTTCAGTATTTTTTTTGAAGTAATGTCTCTTATGAAATGATACTTGATATCATTGTGTTTTGTTCTATCATGAAACACGGGATTTTTACTCAAATGTATAGCACTTTGGTTATTAGAAAATAATATTGCATTTTCATCAACAAAACCAAGTTCATTTAACAAGCCACTCAACCAGATACCTTCTTTAATGGCATCAGTAGCAGCAATGTATTTTTCTTCTATGGAAGATAAAGCCACAAACTTCTGAAGTTGTGACTTCTAGCTTACTATAGTACCGCAAAGAGTGTAGAAATAGGATGATATTGATCTCGTATTATCTCTATCTCCTGCAAAATCAAAATCAGTATAACCTTTTAGAGTTATCCCCTATTTTTTCATTTTAAACACAAGACCAAGATCAGAAATTCCTTTCAGATATTTTAAAAAATATTCTAAAGCATCCCAATGTTCTTCCTAGGGTTACTCATGAGTCTACCAAGTATACTAATATAAGCAAGATCAAGCCTAGTACATATAATTAAATACATAACAGATCCAATCACATTTGCAAAGAAATTTTAGACATTCTAGCAAATTCCTCATTAGATTAAGGACATCTATCATAGGAAAGTTTAAAATGGTTTGGAAAGGGCAAAGTTACAAGTTTACAATCAAACACACCAAATTTTTTTCAGAATTTCAGTCGCATAGTCATGATGATACAAAAACAGCTTTTCACTATGTTTATCTCTTATTATCTACATACCTATAATTTCTTAGCAAGGCCAAAAACCATAAATTTAAACTCAAATTTAAGTTTTTTCTTAATAACATCAATTTTAGATTTATTAATGTAGGCAAAAAGCATATCATCCACATAAAGCACTAGATATAAGGAATTCTTACCGCCTTCACCTTTACAAAAGAGACAAGTAATATAATTGTTTCTTAGAAAACCAAGCTTTAAGATAAAAGTATCAAATCTTTTATACCATTGTTTTGGAGTTTGTTTCAAATCATAAAGAGATTTCTTAAGCAAGCAAATAGTTTTTTAGAATCACACTTAATGAAACCAACACGTCGTTTCATAAAAATTTGCTCATCTAAATCACCATATAGAAAAATAGTTTTAACATCTAATTGATCAACTTCTCACTTAAACAGAACAATAAATGCAAGAATGCATCTAATAGTAGTATATTTAAGTACAGGGGAGAAATTTTCATTATAATCTACACCTTCTTTTTATGTAAATGCTTTGGAAACAAGTTTAGCTTTGTATCTAATATTTTTATTACCCCATCCCCCCTCCTTTACTTTATAGATCCTTTTGCAATCAATTAGTTTATGATTCTTAGGTCTGTCAACCAATTCTTAAGTTTTATTTTTAAGGAATGAAGACATTTCTTCTTCCATAGTAGCAATCCAATTTTTAGAAGATTTACCTTTAATAGCATCTTCATAGGAGTTTGGCTCATTTAAAAATTCTTCTTGATAAATAAATAGTGAGACAAAATCATCACTATCAAATCTAGCAGAAAGTCTGATCTACCTTCTTTCCCTATTCTCTTGTGAGTTGATACTCATCAAGGAGATGAGTTGTAGGATTAGAGTCGTCATTAAGATCAATTTCAATTTTTGTTAAAGGTATTTTCATCAATACCAGATTCATCACTTGCAGGTGTAGGAGTGTCTCTCACTACATGAGGAGGCTCCACCTGAATCTTAATATATTTTTTGTTCACGTTAATTTTTTCCTTCTAGACATGGCATAATAGATTCGTTAAAAGTAACATCTTCTCTTATCATCATATACCTTTTTTTCATTTTTAACCCATAATTTGTAGTATTTAACATTTTCTCCATATCCCAATAAAACATATTTAAGTGATCTAGGTCTAACTTACCTATGTTTTGATTTCAGCACCACCAGATATTTTGAAGTAAGAATAATCAATAGGTTTTTAAGACCAAGCAGATTCAGGAACATCAAAATTCAAAGCACTTGTTGGACTTCCATTAACAAGGCAGGCAGTAGTTTTCACAGCTTCACCCCAAAAAATTTAGGTAAACGACACTCGATAACATGCATCTAATGTTATTTAACAAAGTTCTATTCAAATTTTTTTAGCTATGTCATTTTGTTGAGGTGTATAAGTAATAGTCCTATTGTTAGGTTTTGATAGTTTATGATGTAATTATCAAGTCTGTGAATAAAAAGGACTAAACTGGATAGGTTATAAAAGTCAAGGAGTAGATTGTAATTTTTGTATTTGAGTTGTATAAGTTCTAGGGTTCGAATTTCGAAAGAGGACAAAAACGACACCATAATTTCGCTAGACTGATGCTAGGACTTCGCTCGAGCTGCAGAAACATAAACATTTTCGCTAGACTGTCGTGGGGTTCTCGTTCGAGAGACAAGGTAGCTCGACTGTTGCTGAGCTCTCGTCGAGCGATAGGGTTAGCTGAGAATTTTTTAATCACGATTTTAAGGCTTTTTATCCGACCCATTCAACCATAACCCTATCATATAAATACCAGAACGCCACAAAACGTAAATTTGAAGGTTGAAACATAGAGAGAACTTGAGAGCTTCATCTATTCATCTTCCAATTCATTGAGAGACTTCAACCTTCATTGATTTGATTATACTTGGCAGAGAAAACATCAGTTCTAGTTAATCCAAATACGAAGCTTACTGAGGAACACAGAGTTTTTTAAAAATCCACAGAAAATAGATGAATCCATAAAGCCAAGGGTTAGAGAATTCATGAGGTCTTTGATATTGCAGTCAAGGAGTTGGTGCAGAAATGCACAATCTAGGAGAGCTATCAGATTATAGTCAGGAGTTGGTATAAGGGCACGCAATCCAAGAGGGCTATCAGAATCCCAGTCAAGAGTTATTGCGAGGTACGCAATCCAGGAGGACTGTATTAACTTCAGTCAAGAAGTCAGAAAGCTCATGTCATCGTCTTGTCTGGCGAACTATATGTTCGATCATTTATAGTGAATTTTGACTGGCAAAGCGCCCGGAGTTTTAACCCAGGTGGGATTTCTTTATGAACATTACACATGTTTTTACTGTTTTCATATTCTGCGGTATTCAAACATAGGGTAATTGGATTGTATACTTAACCAACTAGAGATAATTAATTAGTGACTTATTGCTGGTTAATTACAATTTTTAATTCCACATTTACACCTATTCACCCCCCTCTAGGTGTAGTTTAGGTCGAACTGCGTAAATTTCAATTGGTATCAGAGCCTCATTTCGATTCATTATCCATAAATTTATATAAATGAGTCTATCTATACCTGTACCTCCGTTTTTTGTTTACGGAAGCAACTATGCCTACTGGAAGGTTAGGATGAGAGCTTTTTTAAAATCCCTAGATGAACATATCTGGCTTAGTATAGTAAATGTTTGGGTTGCACCTAGTTCTACAATTAATAATGAAGTAATTCCCACTCACATTGTTATTTGGACTAGAGTGAACGTAGATGAGTGTAACTGAAATAGCAAAGACTTACATGTCCTATTTATGGCTATGTCTACAAAAGAGTTTAGAAGAGTGTCGATGTGTGAGACTGCTAAAGAAATGCAGGATATCTTAGAAACCACACACGAGGGATCTAAAACGGTTAAAAATTCTAAACTATACATATTGACCTCTAAGTTTTAAGATATTAGAATGGCTAATGATGAATCCTTCTATGAATTCTATACGAAGTTGAATGATACAGTAAATTTGAGTTTTAACCTAGGTGAAAAGATCCCCGAGTACAAAATATTTAGAAAAGTCCTTAGATCCTTACCGAAAAAGTTTAGACCTAAGATCACAGTAATTGAAGAAAGTAAGGACTTAGATGCAATTAAGATAGAAAAACTCATAAGATCTATCCAAACTATTGAACTCACCATATCTCAATCGAAAAAGATTAAAAGCATAGCCATGAACAATATTAGGGAAGAAGAAAGTGAGTCGACTGATGCTGAGACCCTTAAGGACGACGAAATAGCTTATGTCGTTAAACAATTACAAAAGGCCATGATGAATAGGAGAAAACCTCAAGAGAGGAAAAATGTTGATCCTAGTAAATTCCTGCGTAAGAAAAGTGATAAAATTCTTCTAGGACTTCTAGTAAGAAACCCATTTTGTGATATGCCATGAGTGTAAGGGGTTTGGTCGCTATAGGAATGAATGTCTTAATCTTAAGAATAATTCGGGAAAAGGAAGGGATAAGGCATTAGCAGTAACTCTGAGTGATGAAGAGTTGGATTCAAGCGATCAAAGTGATACCTCTGGTGGTGAGGATGAAGAAAAATATATGGCGTTCACATCTAGATTTAAGACTGAATATGATAAGGGGAGTGAGAAGACTGAGAGTGTTAGTTGCAGTGAACAGTCTGGGAGTGAGGAAGACTAAGAATGATGAAGATGTCCGTGAGTCGTACCGACATTTGTTCGAGGAGAGTCTTAAGTCAAAAAGGTTAACATAGTCGTGCTAAAAAAGCTTGATGGGCTTGAAAGAGAGACTCTCACCTGACCTTCAGAACTCTTTCAAAAAATTGAGTGAGTTGAAACTTGTTAACGAAAACTTGGAAGCTAAAGTTAAAAACTTAACAATTGAATTGGAAATATGCAATACTCAAATCCAGTCCTTTATGAGTGGAACTCAAAAACTCGATCAACTACTGGGAATGAACAAGCATGTTGGTAATAGGCAATGATATGTTTAAAATGACAATGACACTGCTGGTACATCCAAGACCACGTTTGTTCTCGCAACTAATACTAAAATTAGGAATGTTGCTAATTCTGCACCTAAAGGTATGAACGTTGTAGGATCGAGGCCTACTAGACAACATAGGATCAATCATCTTTTGATTCAATGCCAATTGCAGCGTAGGTCTGTTCCCAAATGTCATCATTGTGGTGCACTAGGACACATAGGGCTGAATGCCATAAACATGTGCTGAGAGGTAAAAGTCAGGATATCACTAGCAAGGTTAACTTTCTCGCAAATCAAGTTAGCCACCTAACTGAGATGATTACGTAGTTAACTAAAATTACCTTTGTATTTGAAAAAATTTGGGTTAAAAAGATTGACCGAGAGGTCATGACCCTGATCGCGCTCTTAAGGTTAAGAGTGTCAGTGCAACTCATTGATTAGATATTTTTAGTACATGCTCGTACTTTACCATTGTGTGACATTAATTTATGCATACATCATATTTGTTTTTATTTTTATTTTTGTGTGTTTGACATTTTTTTAATGTGGTTTGTGCATTCTTTCTTTAAATTAAAAATAACAAAAAATTGAAAAATAAAAATGTGGGACATTGTTTTTGCAGCATAATATACAATATACTTGATTTTGTTAGTGGTGATCAAGCATGGGTTTAATAAATGAGCTATAAGATAGTTTCTATTGTTATCTTAGGTTATTTATGGAGTACTTAGTATAGGTGTCTTCATATACCATCTGCACTGCACACACTATGATATTTTTAGTGGGACTCTACCGCGTGTGTGAGATCTGCACACACTATGATATTGTTAGTTGAACTCTATCGCATGTGTGAGATTTGGAATGTCAATCACATGTTAGTAAGTTGACTTTGAATATGAATTGACCATATTTATTAGACATAATCTCAAGTTTATCCCTGGTAATAAAAAAAGGGGGAGCTCAATCTTATGTTCTTCTTCAAAGCATATTTGACTCGAGCAATTAAGCTTGCGGGATTTCTCATAACCTGGTATTTATGGTCAACTGACCTGGGTTAACTGGCCTAAAACTCGCTACAGGGGTCATTTTAGTCGCTTAACGAAGAAAAACATGCACTTAAGATGAGAAAAATAATAATGAGCTTCAAATATTAAAAGATATGGGAAAAACTTTGCTCGAATTTAAGGGGAGAAAAGATAATTTTCATACAAAATAGGTTCTAATATGCTTTACTTTGTTTGACTTCCATATGTAGAGGAATACCCTTTTTTGCAGTGGTGTTTAGCAAGTCATTTCTCACAAAATTAAGATTTGGAGTCCTACTACCAAAAGATTAGTTAAACTTTACACATATGGGTCACTTATACAATTTACTCACGTTAACTGAGTCACGTATGTGGGAAAGGTTATTGTCCATTGATTATACTTATGCATGCTACCAACTGCATTTTTGGGTTATTGAATGATAATTCTCGATCACTTGTCATTTTGTGACAAAAAGGGGAGTAGTATTTTTTTATGATGGAGTAGATATTTTTGGATGTATATGATAATTTTGACTTGACAGGATGTATCTAAAATTTTTGACTCAAAAGCATTAAATGACAATTTCAGTATTGCTAGATTAAGTTTTGATGTTTTGTAATATCAATGTTTCGTTTTGATATGTTGGATTGCATTGATATTATGTCTTAATTAGCTTATGGTATGCAACTGAAATGATGTGTTATATGTTATAATTGCTTGGATTAACTGGTTGAATAGCTTTTACACTTATTACTGTTTTAGATACGTTTTACACTGGGTATTTGAGTTGTCCATTTTAGGTAATAGGTTTTGATAAAGGAAAAGCATAATTCAATCAAGACAGTTAGTATTGGTAGTCCCAATCATTGAGTCTGTAATTTTTTCACTACTACCTTGGTTTTAGATTGTAGTTTTTTCACAGAATGCCAAAGGGGGAGCTTGTTAGGTTTTGATAGTTTATGATTAATTGGCAAGTCTGTGAACAAAAAAGACTAATTGGATAGGTTATAAAAGTCAAGGAGTAGGTTGTAATTTCTGTATTTGAGTTGGATAGGTTCTAGGGTTCGAGCTTCAAAAGATGACAAAAAACGGCGTCGCAATTTCTCTAGAGAGTCGCCAGTACTTCGCTCGAGCGGCACAAACAGAAACATTTTCGCAAGACTATCGCCGGGTCCTCGCTCAAGCGACAAGCCATTGCTCGACTGTCGCTGAGATCTCCATCGAGCTACATGGTTAGTCGGAAATTTTTTAATCACGACTTCAAGGCTTTTTATCCGGCCCATTCAACCCTAACCCTATCACATAAATACCAGAATGCCACAGAACGTAAATTTAAAGGTTAAAACATAGAGAAAACTTGAGAACTTCATCTTTTCATCTTCCAAATCATTAAGAGACTTCAACCTTCATCGATTTGATTATACTTGGCGAAGAAAACATCAGTTCCAATTAATCTAAATACCAAGCTTATTGAGGAACACAGAGTTTTTCAAGAATACACAGGAGATAGACGAATCCACAAAGCCAGGGATTAAAGAATCCAGGAGGGCTTTAATACTGCAGTCAAGGAGTTGGTCCAGGAGCGTGCAATCCAGGTAGGCTGTCAGAATCTCATTCAGGAGTTGTTGCGAGGCACGTAATCTAGGAGGACTGTATTAACTTCAGTCAGGAGGTTAGAAAGTTCATGTTGTTGTCTTGTTTAGCAGATTGTAAGTTTGATCATTTATAGTGGATTTGACTAGTAAAGCGCTTGGAGTTTTTACCCAGTTAGTGTTTCTCTTGTTTTCATAGTCTGCGGTATTCAAACATATGGTAATTGGACTGCATGCATAACCATCTAGAGATGATTAATTAGTAACTTATTACTGGTTAATTACAATTTTTAATTTCGCATTTACACCTATTTACCCCCATCTAGGTGTAATTTAGGTCGAACTGCGTAAATTTCACCTATGTCTTAAAATACCATGTTCTTTACAGAAATTATTGAATTCATAATTGATGGACTTTAAACTATTATATGTTCTTATAATTTTTATCTTATGATCAGTTTGTTTTTCAATTTTTATTTTCTAAACTTTAAAAATAGTGAAATCTTTATATTTTAATAAGAAAACCCAGGTTTTTCTTGAAAAATCATCATTGATCAAAAGATAATATCTAAAACCAAATTGAGAATTCACAAAAAGCTGGACTCCATAAATTAGGATGTAGATATTCAATTATTTGTTTAGACTTATGAATTCTAGGCAAGAAACATAACTCGACTTGTTTTCCTATAATACATTGTTCACAATCCAATTTTAGCGAGATTTAAATTTTCAAAAACTTCTTTATTTTGTAGATTTCAAAATTGTCTTACCAAGTTTTTCATGCAATAGTTTCGTAAGAGTAAATTTTTCACTTAAAGTAGCTGCAATCAAACCAGGTAAGGATTCCCTTAGGGGGTACTAATGATTAGATCACAACCCCTAAAGATTTTAAAGTGTCCTTGACTCAATTTTATGTTAATGTTCGTGCGAAACCCGATCGTTGACAAGTAATATGTGATAAGTAATGTGTATCGTCCCACGTGGAATAAAATTAAATCAAGTGTACTATTTTCTAATCAGATTTAAAGTAAATGAACAAAAGAGATTTGTAGTTTATAATTATTCTAAATCTACAGAAGCTTGTAAAATTCGAGTTTTATATGTATATGGAATGAGTGTGTTGGATTACAAATCCACCAATTATTATCTATTTCAATTCTCAATTACGTAGTCAGCATCATTCATGCATTCTTGACAATCGATAATTCTATTGTAATTAATTTCTTTTCCAAGACAATTTAAATATATTCTAGTCATGACCTGAATCTATTCCTACTCCGAATTCGAATGAATAGAACGTATTCAATTTCACAATTATCTCAAAGGATTACAATCGTGATAAACATTATTCCTAATATCTATTGCATGTATGTTAATCAAGTAGTCATCTAGACCTATTGTAAGCCTCTCAACACTACAATCAAATAATAACATTACGCATGCAAGATTAATAAAAAGAATAAGAATTTAACTAACTACTTATCATAAATTTTAAAAATAATAATAAAAGGATTGATCTTCATCCAATACATGAAATGAATTAGCCTAACATGTTAATATGTAAATTACACAAAAAGATTTGAAAAAAAATCACCCAAAAAGGAAAACAATGATTGGAAAATGAAAAATCAATTTCTTCTTCGTTAATCATTAACTCGGACTTCAAATCTTCAATCTCTTGTGTTAATTGCCTTTGGATCTTCTGCTAGCCTCCTTCTTGTGGTAAAAAATAGGGTTTTGATATGTGTTCCCTCATTCTCGTCGTCCCTTGTAGGTTAAATATTAGGTTATATTTTATTTCCATAAGAATTTGAATCAAACTAGGAAGCTAGACCGCTTAGGCCCAGAAATGCCCCCCTTGCACGCCATATAGTTTATTGCGAGCACCGCTCATTGGTTTTGCTCTCAATAATGGAATTTATGCCCCCCCTGCACACACAATAGAATTGGTCTGTACGATCGCACTATTATAGTAAAGTTCTATTTGTTGTAGTTTGGTCTCTAAATTTCATTCTTTAGTCATTTTGGTCCCTTTTTCGTATTTCCTTGATCCTCCATCTTCCAAATCCATCTAATTGACTCTAACCTCTCTTCAATCATTGATACTAGGTCCGAATAAATTATTAGCACTTTGCGATTTAGTCCTCAACTTTGGATTAATTTCACTTTAGCCAATTTTCTTCTCTTTTTATCCAATTTCATCATTTTTCATCTAGATGCATCTAACAAACAAATTTATACAAAATTAAGTCTCAATTCATTTAAAATAATAATAATTTCTCTAGTGTAACGGCTCTAGTTCCCTTTAAGAATAGGATATTAACATTTTCCAGTAGTAATTTTACAGTGCCTATTCCACTCACTTTGCTATCCAGAAATTTTTGCAACTCAATCATAGATGATGGAATTATCAAAGATTTGACCTTTTTAAACTCTGTTTGTAACTCACTAGAGGCCCGAGAAACAAAGACAAGATGTGTACGGTCATGTTATTACCCATTATTACTTGCCCTCTAGTTATCTTTTCTAATTCAAGAAACATTTTTTTATTAGAGCACGTATGGAAAGAACAACCTAAATCCAGAATCCACTCATGATTCAATTTCTTATCCACACTAACAAGGACTATCCCGTCTTCATGATTTTCTCTATTATAGGCTAAGGCAGCATTCCCTTCATCAAATTTCTTTTTCTTTTATTTCATTTTGTTTCTTATAGTATTCTTTAATGAACCGACCCAATTTTCCACAGTAATAGCACTTTTTACCTTTTGCCTTAATTTTGGACTTATTCTTATTACCCATCTCCTTTTTTTTCATTAAAGGTCTTAGAGTGATAATTAGATTTACCATTTACCTTTCCTTTCACTAATAGGTTATCACCACTGTGACTCTTTATAGATTTAGATTTAGATTTCATCTCAAGAGCCTTATTTTTTAGGGAATTGACGATTATACGGGTAGTAATCTCTTCCCTACCATATTCTAGGGAAATCTTAATGTCTCTATATATGTCACTAGTGGAGTTTAATAGGACTACAACCAATTGATCTTTTGGAAGTCTTTCATCACAGTTGATCAAGTCTTGAGTCAATTTGTAAATCTATTCAAGTTATAATCCAAATTAATTGAGGGATCCATTTTAAAAGAAATTAATTGCTTTAACAAATATTATTTATTGGGAGTAGTCTAGTCATATATTGAGCATGAAGCTTAGTCCACATTTCAAAAACAGTTTTTGTTTCACCAATAGTTCTTATCACATTTTCAGTTAAGTATAGTAAAATAGTAGTTCAGACAACCACTTTAAGTCCTTTTTTTTTTTTTTTTGCAGGAAGTAAGTCAGCATGCCAATTGTTATCTAATTCCCTAACACATCTCATTTGCATTAGAATAGCCATCATCTTTTGACTCCACATATTAAAATCACATTTCCCATCAAATTGATTAATTTCAAACTTAGCAGAGGCCATCTTATAATCAAGAATGACACACAAGTTGAAGACGGATTGACACAACACAACAAAGAAGAACAAGAACACATAATAATGTCAATACCAATTCACAATAATATGCTTAGCAGTACAAGATTTAAAGCATGGCAAGTGTTTATACACAGTCAGAGAACATGTAGAGAAAAGTTCAAAGAAAACACAATAATTTTTTTTCAGTAGAAGGATGGCGTTACCTCCGAGATTTTATTAATATGTCCTCACTTGTGGCGGAGGAATACCGTGGTTACAAATGATATCAATAAAATCAATAAATGAGGAAGTACTAATTCCCTTACAGTGAAAGTGAAGAATAATAGGAAAGTAATAAAAAGAAGTACCACTTCTCTTACAAAAAGCACAAGTGTAAGCAAAATACAAATACTTAAACTCTAGTCTTGGGCAAACCATATATATCAATGTGAACAAGTGCCCTGATATGTCGTGGTAGGTTGGCTAGTCCATATTCCTAGTATCTACTATGATGTCAACCCTCGATAGCAAGTGTATCTACAACTTGGTTCCCCTCTCTGAAGATGTGGGAAACTATATTTTGTCAAAGGAAACGATATCTGCAACCTGTCTGAGTATCCCCTACATACGCAACGGTCCGCCACCTCTAGTGATGCAATGAATGGCCACAGTTGAGTCTGCCTCAACCCAAATATCTGACAAACCAAGATCTCTAGCCAGTAGTATCCCATCACGAATATCCCTGAGTTCTGCCTCTAATATCATACATTGTCCATATGAAGCTGAGAAAGCCCTAATACATTTTCATGCATAGTCCCTGATGATGCCTCCCCCACTCGCAAGCTTATCCTTGACACAATCATCGGTGTTGATCTTAACAGATCCAACTGATGGAGTGTGCTACCAAACCATGATAGGGGGAGGATACTGGGAGAGAGCCAAAGAAATACTAAAAGGAATAGCAAGATGCATGTCATTACGCCAATGTAATGGTTAGAATAGTCTACCAATATAGAAGAATGATACCATACGGTAAACTCTCCAGATAATACATCTGGAACTCATGCGTATGTTCCTATGCTTTGCATTATTTCTCCCAGTCTAAAGAAACCAAAAAAACAATAAAGGAATAATGATGTGAATGTGCCCGGTCCTTGCAAATTGTCCAGAACACTTCCATCTCAAAAATCTCTGTCTGACACTCACTCCTGTCCTTATGGTAACCTGAAATAAAGCCCTAAAATGTTGCCAAACATGATTTCAAATACTGCTACTAGTAAAAATATGAGTGATAGTCTCAATCTATGAACAACATTGACATCGAGAAGCCAACTAACTCCCGATCCTCCTCTGGATAATAACATCAACTGGTATTAAGTCCCACCCTAATCTCCAACAGAAGAACGAAATAGTTAAAGGTATGATAGGGCTCCATAGTAGGCGAAATGAATTCTGCACTAGCTTGCTAGAGCGGATCAGCTACCATGCTGATTTAGTAGTAAATCTACCATCTGATGTAGCCCTCCAAAAATACGATTCTAGACATCAAGACATAGTGGAATGGCTACAATCTGCTCTGCCATTGATGATGGAAGAGCCTATAGTAATCGCCGAAAATCCCATCAGTCTCCTCGAAAAGTCCTGCACCCTCGCAGATGTGTACTATCTATGTGAAAAAATGGATGCCAATGTAGAATCACCCATCAAACAATCCTACCAAAAGAAGATCTGCCCTATCTGTGTCTCGACGCATGGTCCAAATCTCTTCAATCTCTTCCAAATAGGAGAGGCTGAGTGAGGAACTACTACAAGCAACAGATGTGTCCCTCTATAATATTTGCCCAGTAAAAACTTAGCCCAAAGAGAACTCTGAGACCTGAATAGCCACCATCGCTTCAATGTAAATGTGTCCATGGTATCCTATAATCGTCTAAAGCCTAGACCTCCCTCGTCAGCAGGAAGGCAAATCGCCTTCCAACTCCGCCAATGTAGATAACGTGCATGATCCTTAGAATCCCATAGGAATCGTGCAAATATACTCTCTAGCCTTTTCAGAATGACCTTAGGAGGTCGCATAATCTAGAATAGATACAATGGTTTAGAGGAAAAAACACACCTTAGTAGAGTAATCCTACCACCAGGAGAAAGAAGGCGTGAAGCCCATCCAGAAATCCTACTCCGGACCTTCATAATAAGCTCATCATACAGAAAGCTCCTCTTAGCACCCTTANTAGATACAATGGTTTAGAGGAAAAAACACACCTTAGTAGAGTAATCCTACCACCAGGAGAAAGAAGGCGTGAAGCCCATCCAGAAATCCTACTCCTAACTTTCATAATGAGATCATCATACAGAAAGCTCCTCTTAGCCCCTTTAAAGAAAGGGACTCCTAGTTATGTGAACGGATGTCTCTGATGTGAAAATATAGTCAAAATCATTAACCTCCGTATCTAAGTATCAGATACCAGCCTAGGCAATATAAGACCACTCATGTGTCTATTCAACAATTGGCCAGAGACCCCCTCGTAGTGCTCCAAACAATCGATGACCCTTCTGATAGACTTCTTCTGTCCTTTGATAAATATAATCATATCATTAGCAAAAGTAAGATGAGAGACAAGAGTACTACATCCATGTCAATACTACATACTAGGATATGTCTGAAACCTCTGAGTAAGCAATCGAGAAAAGTAATCTATAGCAATAAAAAATAAGGATGGAGAGATAGGATCTTCCTGTCTAAGTCCCCGTGATGAAGAAAAGAAACCACATGGCTGCCCATTCAGAAGCACTGAGAATCGACACTCCGGTAAACGTCTGATATGATCAATCCACAACTGGTCAAAACCAAATGCCTCCATTATATAATAAATGAATCCCTAATAATACGATCGTATGCTTTAGCCATGTCAAGCTTTAGCATAACATTCCCTCCACGCATTCTATTATCCAACGTATGTAGAAGCTCCTGGGTCCCCAATAAGTCGACCAGGGACAAATCCACTCCACTGAGGAGAAATAATACAAGGCAGAAATTAACTTAATCTGTTGTCCAACAGCTTTGTGATAAGCTTATTGAACACTGTACACAGACTGATAGGTCGGTAATTCATCCATCTACAAGAATTCTTCCTCTTTGTAAGTAAAACAATAGACGTAGCAGCAAATCCTCTCGGCAAATGACCACCCTAAAAAAAATCAATGACTGCACCATATACATTATCCTATATAATATCCCAACAGTGTGGGTAGAATAATGATGAAAATCAGGGCCCGCAACACTATCAGCATCAATACTGAAAACAGCCTCACGCACCTCATCAATCAAAGGGAGGCGATTTAATGCCATGTTGCCTGCCTCTGTCAGTATCCTAGGTATGATATCAAGATGAATATACTCCAGAGGCTATGAATGAGTGGATAATAATTGCTGGAAAAAAGAGATTATCGAGCTCTGAATATCTACTAGAGTAGTAAGAACTTTCCATGCCTGAATCGTGATGGTCTTCATACGAGATCTAATCCGTCGTCCATGTACCAGCGAATGAAAATATCTAGTGTTTGATCTCCCTCACATACCCAATGAGAGCCGGCCTTTTGCTTCTAAAAATCCTCTGCAGTAGCTAAGGTCCAATTCAAATCAGCCTATATATGATAAAGTAAGTCACGGTGCTCCGGTGTAGGATCAACCTCAAAATCAATCTCTGCCTAGTCAACCCTCTCCTCAGCATCTCTAACTCTCTGGAACACATCACCAAATACCCATCGATTCCAGCACCTTAGTCCATGTTTTAGCTTAAAGAACTTCTCCCAGAGGGTAGCTATTCATGTAAGATGAGTAAAGAGTGACCTCTTTTGAGAAACAAAGGCTGAGAAGTCATGATGTTTGGTCCAAACATTGAGGAGTCTAAATGGTCTAGGACTAAAATCATCAATAGAAATCTACTTTAAAAGTAGAGATAAGTGATTATATGAAGTATGATTCAAATGAGTCACAGTAAGCTGTCTACAAAAGTCTGCAGCTAAAGAGTTAATCAAAACTCTATCCAATCTTTTACTAAGCCTGCCATTTGTCCAGGTAAACTGAGGCCCAGAAAAGCCAGTGTTTTCTAAGCCACAGTCCAACATCATATCAGAAAAATCAATTGAACCACCATCTTGACAACTATGACCAGTACGATCACCATCATGTGTGATGACGTTAAAGTCACTTCCAACAAGCTAGGGATCATCCATAGAGAGAAAAATGTGTGGAAGACCCGACCACAAGTCCCTCCTAACATAGGCCTCACAAGTAGCATAAACCGAAGTCAATTAAATAGGTCTTGCTAGTCTGGAACCCACAACTCTGACATGTAGGAATTGGATATGATCATTAATAACAATAACTGTAGTACTCACATTCCAGAATACCCAAATCTTATTCGACTCATTCTGAACCCCAGTGTCGAAATGAAGATAATGATGAACAAAATCAAACCTCCTCTCCAAAATCGTAGTCTCCAAACTAATCAAAATATAAACCTAATGAAGCCGAATAAGTTTTTTTAGGCACCTGCGAGTAGCTACACCTCTCACATGCTAGATGATGGCACTCATCGGATGTACGTAAAGAGGTATCTTGTGATCGACTCCTGGTCATCATCCTGGGTAGTGAATTTCGAGTAACTTTCTAATGTCTCTTCTGACTTACTGGGACAAATCCATCCTCTTCTGTCTTACCAGCCAGACCTATCAAATCATCAGAAGAAGATCTATGAAAAGGACCCTACTGATGAACTTCAACTTGATGGAAACCCCCTGAATCCAACTGCTCTATAGAAAGAGAAGCCTCCATATTCTGCTGACACTGTGCGATAGGCACATCCGTACTAGTGAAGCCCTGCGGCCTCTCGAGATCACAAAGTCTATGTTCCAAGGATTCCTCCTTCAAAATGTTGCAAATACACACCCGTACTAGATTTATTTCAAATTCCTAGGCCTTGAATGAATCATTGGACAAAGATTAATATCTAGAGGGTTATAGTGTATGATAAATCAAGGGAAAAATCAAGAAACCCTAATTTTTTAAGATTAAAAATTTACACAAATTAAAGATCTCATCCAAGGAGTTTAGAAAACTTGATTTCTTTTTTAGTTTTTGCTTTAGAGTTGTTCACAATATTAAGATACGTTACAGATCTCCAATTTCCTTTAAGATTAGGTATCGCGTTCAAGAGATCCATGCTCTAGTACCACCAAAAAGCCCATAAACCACAAGATTAAACTCAAACACAGAAAGCCTAAAATAGACAAAAAGTAAAACTTGCAGAAAATTAAAGATTGAACACAAATAAGTTATTTTTACCGAAGCCCCAAGTTCAGTGACCAGTCCCTCTATCAAGTATCCATTAAATTGGATATTATTCGGTTGCACTATATATCCCCAAAAAGAGCAATGAAGGTTACAAAGTTTAACTATTACACAGAGATAGTATAAGAGATTTATCTTTTCAGAAGAAAAAGCATATCTATATAGGAATCACACAAGAAAGCTCAAATGAGCACTTTGAATTCCATCATAAGAACCCTCCCATTCCTACAAATTTCACTTAGAAAATATAAGAATCAGATGCTAAAACTAACAGATGACAGTTTCAAATGTGATGTTCAGAAGAGAAGAAGATTTCAGATCAAACCCTAGCCTGTAAAACTCTCTTTTATAGAAATCTTAGGGGTCAAAAATTGAAATTGCAAAATGAAACCACATTTCAAAGTTAAAGCCTTGGAACCATCTAAATCAACGGCCAAGATGAAGCCAAGTGTCAAGATCTTATAAAAGGCGTCCACTAACAAAGTTGTTATTTTAGAAAATGCAACTTTCACTTTTAAATTTTGGGAGCACGCATCCAGGGTTCAATTCTCAACAATTATCATTTGAACAAATCAATCATATAGATTGCCTACTATTTCTGAGCTTAGAAAATGCTATTTTATGGAGCCATTTTAAAAGATTATATTTGTTAAAGATGGATAATGTTATATCTAAGTGGTTTCCATTGTGGAAATTAAGTGTTGTGAGCAAAAGGCTGCAAACATGGTTAGAATTCACCTAAAAAATTGAATAGAAAAAGAAAGGACTTCAGGATACATCAATCAATCTCTTAATAGAGTATATCATTGCTCATTTCTTAACACTCCCAGCTTATAATAGGAGATACTTTTAAGAATGGTCAAGTCAACAAGCCCAATTTTCACTTTGAATGTTAAAAGACAAAAATGTCCTTAAATAAGTTATACAATCACAAAATATTGTTTTGTTTAAAAGACAATATTACCCTTTTAGTTAACAATTGAAAATCAAACACTTCCAACTAAAACTTTCAAAATCACTTAACTTTTCTTATCTATCTATTCCAACATAGATAAAAACTATCTCAACTTTTATCTGCTTCAACCTTAAAATCTCTGAAATTTATCGAACACTTAAGAAGGAAATATTTTTTAATATCAATCATTTAGAATCGGTAAGTATATTTACGTATGTTTTATTTTGTTTTCGTTAAATTTTTATACGTTTTAATGGATAAAAATAGCCTAAATTTATTTACGTTTAACAGTAGAAACGGCCTACTGTTCTGTAAACAGCTGAAAAAAATTATGTTTCGTCTTGTAGATATGGTTGTAATGCCAGTTTGTTTCTTTGGTGACTTCGAATTGGATGAGAAAGATCAATGGATATGGAGAAGGACAAGTGATAAATGTGGTGGTATTCCAATTTCTATAAATGAGAGTACAACATATGCGAGAATGTACCATGATTTACAAAACAAGTTGAATGTCGATCCCTCTCAGTACGATATGGAATTGAGATTTTGATTACTTGTGATGAATAAGTGAATTATCTATTTTAATTGAGCAAAATGTACACAACTCCTCTTTGGGTGACTTTAGTAAGGAAGGATATCGTCGAATGTGGATACGAAGATTCGGTTGGAGGGGATCACAATGCCAATAATTTTTGGGATACAGTGGAGATAGCTATATTGTGGTTATTCCCGAGCCGGTTATTCCTTATCGTGATCTCACTGTTACACACAATATTCTGTCAATAGTTCATGACAATGAGAATAACAATGAATTTACAAATGAGGATTCGATTTCTTTATCCCATCGGAGACACATATGGGGTGGGAGCGCAGGTGCTGGAATGGGTGGCCCGTCATCTAATTCTTCGCGTGTGGTTCTTGATGATGAGATTTTGTATATCGAGCAACTGTTTGAAACAAAGAAAAATTTGCAAGAATTTGTGCATCGAATTGTACTGAAATAGAAAATTGAGTTCAAAGTTAAAAAATCAAACAAGTTATTGTTAGTTCAAAGTTAAAAAATCAAACAAGTTATTGTGAACGATTGTCTGCATCGACGACAGTTGCCATTGGCCTTTACGAGTGATGAAAATGGACACGAATGAGTTCTTTGTAGTTCGCAAGTATAACCAGGAACATACTTACGAAATGGGAATTCGTTGAAATGATCACAGGCAAGCTCGAGCATGGTTTATTGGTCGATGGATAATGCACAAGTATCAGGACCTATGGGCAATCTACAAACCATCGCACATCATTAATGATGTCCGTCGAGAGTATGGAGTCGTCATGAGCTACCAGAAGGCCTGGAAGGCCAAAGAATGTGGTTTGAGGATTTAATGGGCTCATCCAAGGAGAGCTATGCTAAATTGACCAGGTATTTCCATAACATGGGAACAACGAAATTAACCCAGGTAAAGTGGTAGCAATCATGAATTGGCCTCATCCAACTAATGTTAGAGAAGTGCACAGCTTCTTGGGATTAGCATGTAATAGGATATTCATTGAAGGGTTTTCAAAAGATAGCCATTCCAATTACTCAACTAATGAGAAAGAACATAAAGTTCCAATGGTCAGATAAGTACGAATAGAGCTTTCAAGAACTAAAACAGAAATTGACCTCAGCTCCAGTTTTGACCATACCCAAAGGGTCACAAGGTTTCGTTATCTATAACGATGCATCTAAGTAGGGTCTAGGATGCATACTTATGCAGTATGGTAAAGTTATCGCATATGGTTGTAGACAACTCAAACTATATGAAGAAAACTACACAACGCATGACTTGGAGTTAGCAGCAGTAGTTCATGCACTGAAGATGTGGTGACACTATCTCTATGGAACTAAGTGAGACAATTATACAAACCACAAGAGCCTAAAGTACTTCTTCACCCAGAAGGAATTGAACATGAGACAGCGTAGATGGCTAGAATTGGTGAAAGGCTATGATTGTACTATTCATTACCATCCAAGAAAGGCTAATGTAGTTGCTGACGCATTGAGTAGGAAGACAACAGGACATCTGGCAGCTTTACCCGAGATACACAAATCATTGATCAGAGATATAAATTACGTGCAACTTAAGGTAATCTCATCTTCAGTAAATATTGCAGCACGAATTGCTACCCTCGCAGTTTAACCTACTATTCGAGATCGAATTAAGAAAGCCTAGGATAGTGATTCATTTTTGTAAAAGATTAAAGGTGAAGTTGGCATGAGAAATGAAAGGGTTTTTAGTTAGTTGAGGATAATACCTTGATGTTTAAAGGAAGATTGTGTATACCGAAAGATGAGAATATACAAAATGAAATATTATAAGAAGCTCACTTTGCCCCCATAGGCAGAACATCTTAGGGGAACAAAAATGCATAAAGACCTTCAAAGCATATTCTGGTGGTAGAATAAGAAAAGAGGAATATGGTAGAAGGTGCATGGCCCCCTTGTGAGGCTTTATATGGTAGAAGGTGCACATCTCTAGTTTATTGGGATAAAGTTGGTGAGTGAAGAATTCTAAGACTTGAGATTATTGAGGGAAAAATCCAAGTTATTGAGAAAATTCGGGCTAGAATAAAGACTACCCAAGATTGACAGAAACGTTAGATTGATAACAGGAGGAAGGATCTCGAATTTGAGGTTGGTGACAAAGTTTTCCTAAAAATAGCTCTTATGAAGGGAGTTATTCGATTTGGCAAAAGGAGAAAGCTCCAACCAAGATATATTGGACATTTTGAGATTTTGAAACGCATGAGAACTGTGGCTAATGAGCTGGCATTGCTTCCTGAACTTTCAGCAGTACACAATGTTTTCCATGTCTCTGTGCTTCGAAAAAAAAAATATCAGATCCTAGCAACGTGATTAATCCTCATTCGTTAAACATTCATCCAGATCTAACTTACAAGGAATCTCTAATAGTCATTTCGGATAGAAAGATTCGAATGCTTAAAAATAGAGAAATTTAATTAGTAAAAATTCAGTGGCGGAATCACGTGGTTGAAGAATCCACTTGGGAACATGAGGCGGATTAAAGCTAAATACCCACAGCTTTTGATAACCAAGGTAAATTTCGAGGAAGGATTTTTTTTTTTCATTTTTAGGAGGGGGGATGTAATACCCAAAAAAAAATATCTATATACAATATATTATGAGGCATAAATGCAAGTTTTGAGATTTTAGGGTAACCTAATAATTTTACCATTTTCTAGGGACCTTGCGTTACTATTCGTAATAATTAAATTTTCATACGATGGGATATATATATATATGGGTAGTGGGTAGTTCGTATCAAATGATGAATTATGGGCTCGAGAAAAAATTAATTCAGATATATTAAACCCAAGTTATTTACATTGTAAGATACCTTTTTTCAGTGGTAATTAATTTTGTTGGTTAAGGGTTTGATATTATGGCAGCCACGTGTGTGCGCGCGATGGATATAAAGTAATTTTTTTATTTGATTAGAATTTGTAATTAAGATGGTAGGATTTGACTGTACGACCACGTTTCATGTGTATTACTTAAATGCTAATTGTTATTTTATATTTACTTTGATAAAGATCAACCGTTAAATTGTAATTCTACTTATCTTGGACTTTACTACTCTTTATTATCTCAATTCAAGTACTAGTTTCAAAACAAGTTCATGGATAAGATTATAAAGGTTAATTGTAATTCTATTTTAATTAGGATAGTAGTTAATTTTTAATTGTGATTAAATACTGGATATCTATTATATTGTTATGGAATTATTCGATATAAAAGTATTTAGATAAAACTTGAAATTTGTATATATCCACACTGGAATCTTATACTCATGTAGTTAGAATTCTCTTAAATTCAAATTTGATGATAAGTTGATAGGTGTCCAATTCAAATTCTAATTAAGAGTCCTATTAAAATTTTAGGTAGATCATTATCATCATCACAACTATCTAATTATTATATATATTGCACACAATTCCCGCCAATTCACAAGTCAAACAGAAAGGAAAGAGAGAATCGTGAGAGAGAGAGAGAGAGAGAGGAGAAAAAGAAAAGAAAAGAAAGAAAGGAAATCTTTTTCGACGCATTGAGATCCGTTCGCAAGAATTTTCAGTCCTAAGTAAGTCAAAAATCCAACAAATTTAATGAATAAGTATGAATTCTCTAAATGTCATGCAATTTTGTGTTTTCACTCATTAATGTTTTAAGATAAGTATTTTATGTTCAATTATGTGATCCAAATTAAAGAAGGATCTTGTGGATAATACCATAGGGTATTATTATGTCAATCTACACAAAAACCAGCTATAGGGCTAAATACCTTAAGTGGAGATTGAGAGTGAGTATGACTTAAGGGAGAATGAGAAGGTTAGGTTTCTATCCAATTAGAAAAGTTATGTTATGTACGTAATTTAATTGCTTTTTATATTAGATTGTGAAAATGCTGACATGAAATCTATATTGGGTGTATTCGAATACTCATTCCATTTTAAAAATATTTTTCAAATGCTTGATTGATCGGAGTTGGAGGTTGAAACTGCTAACAGAGTCCGTGTCATTTGATCAAGAATTTTATTTTCTTTCAATATTTAGCATTTAGTCTATAATTATTTTGCAATCAGAATTTTATTTTCAAAATCGATGAATTTATATTTCATTAGTGGATTGAATTTATTAGATATATTATGTGACAACAAAATAGCCTATTTTATTTTGAATTTTTTTTTATTACAATGCGTTAATCAACTTTTATAATGGTTAAATGAATTAATTGAGTAACCTCCAGGACATAGGTTTCGGGATGTTACAAATAGTCGGTCAAATAATTCATTTTGAACAAAACGGTGTTTCATATAAACATGTATTTTCCATTTTATTTTTATTTGTTTCATACTCTTAATGTCGGTCGTGGTGATATGAACAACCACATTATAATTTGCTCATCTAATACTAATTTATGTAATCTTTCTTATTCTTGCAAGTCCAAATGCCTCATTTGCCGAAGTAACTGATTTTATTTGTTCTGCTCAATTATCAACGGGAATCAGGCGTTTAAATACCGGATAATGACTTCAACGTTATTTTTCTCACTTATTATATAAAGTTAAAAGCAAAATAATTATTTTTATATTTACTGCTTTAGCATAGTAACTATTGCAGTTTCCAATGTAACTGACAAGTCTTATCCCATGCCTTCACAACTAAGACATAATGGGATTAGCAAGATCAAGAAGAGAAAGTTCTTTGAGATTTGTAAAAAGAAAAATGATCTTGAAAAAAATTCGATAGACTCGATACGCTTGACTGACTCAATGATAAGATTTGGTATACCATCAATGCAGCCTAAGAATATTAATCGATCCTCTTCTTCATTCTCAATTATAAGTGGAAGAAGATATTTAAAAAAATAAATAAAAAAATCACAAGAGAAAGACAATCCGTGTGCCTAACGCAATGATAGAATTTTAGCATACCATCGATGCAGCTTGAGAATATTAATCAATCTCTTATATATCTTCTTGATTTCAGATAAATCTTTCGAGGTATAATTATTATCTTTCACAATTACTATTTTATACTTTTTCTTGATTTCATTGATTAGTCTTTGTTAAAAGGTAAAACCCCAACCTTGAGGGCCCCCACCGACCCTGCCCTGGGCCATTGTAGAGGAGGTAAATCGCAGGATGTGCCTCCCAGGAGCCAGGGTGGAGAATTGATTAGTATTTGTTAATTGTGTAATATATGTATCAGATATGTTTTTTTTTTTTTTGAATGTTAATCTATTAACAATGTCCAAAATTATCATCTTTGGCTGAATTCTAAAGTTCTTGATTTTGGGTGTGTTTGTTGTATATATAGTTTCTTGACAAAATAAATAAATAAATACACAAATAAATTATAAAATATCATAACTATAATAACTTTTAAAATTTTAGTTTACTAATTCAAAGTAAATATAATCAATGTTCGTTAATTAGATTTATTATGGTAATTTATTTTATAACCTCAAAAACTAACAATTAATATGTCCAAATAATTTGCTTTGTTTAAATTAAAATTGTTTGTGATTATAATCTTGTTGGGGGGTTATGATTTTTTAATGAAAATGATGAAGTAGACTATTAAACACTTAGAATTGGCAATTGTCTAGTATCCCACATTGGAATATTACTACAATATCTGAATGAGATTCTCCTTTAAAAAGGAGCTAATATCCCACATTGAAAGATTACTAAAACATTAAAAGAAGAATCTTTTTTAAAAAGGAGTCAAAAGAATGTCACTTGTCTAAAAATGTTATTTTGGTCTTCTATTGTAATATGTGATCCATTAAGATAGTTAAAATTTTTTGTACAAAAAAATTATATTAATTGGATTAACTGGAAAAATCGTGGCCGATTTTCCGGTTCATGGTTAAACTGGCTGGGTTGATGGTTTATTAGTTGATTTTTCATTTTTCGGTTAATATACAAGTACTTGACCTGATTAGGGGCCGGTTCACAGTTTTTTCGGTTGAATCGGTCGGTCCGGTTTGATTTTTACAACATTGACATCAAATACATGGCCAATTAAGTAATGTCAGTCTTCGACCTGGGAGATGAGGCAACGTGGTTCTTATCCAACGACTACCATTTCGATCATAACTCTGTAAATAATGCAACTTTCTACACTTTAAACCATACCCTATCTTCTATTATGCTTATTTTCACTTTGGTTGAGTTGTTTATGATTGTTAGTTCAATATGCAATCACATTTGATCATATTGTCATACTCGAATATTTTTGTCTCTCATCGTAGAGCGTTTCATACGTCCATAAACGTCATCATTCTCCTTTCGGATCTCCGGTCAATACATGTAAATTTACTCGCGTAGACGCGAATGAACTTAACATCTATTGTCCACATAAACTCTATAGAAAACGAGGTCAACATATATGTTGCACTTTTATTTAACGTGTCACTATAATGTGACATTTCTAATATGTCCTTTTCTTAAATTAACTAAAAATTGAAAAGGGACAAATAAATACTTCAAAGTTCAAACATACCTGCTATATTTATAGTAGATTTTTGCGTTTATTTGGGTAAATAGACGAGTTCTTCTTAACCATACATGAAAATGTATGTACTTTTTATAAATTCGATTTATAAGTTTATACTTATTTTCAGTAATATTTGTAAATATTAGAATAGAAATATTACAAAGAATTTTAAAATTTCAAAAGTATATGACAATAATATTTGTAAATATTCAAGTATAATAATTTACAGTTTAATATAATAATTGAAAAATTGAAGATATTTTTGTCTTGTATTTTACTTTTTTTTAAAAGGTATAATAATTTTCAATAATCTATAAACTTTATCATGTAATAGCTATCAAACGTTCACCAAAAATCTCAAATGGGCTGACGGGCTGAAATTAACTGTAGAAGGTTTACCCAATGGGTTAGAACTGAAGTCAGGCCTTGACCCAGTCGGCTGAGCCCACTTTATTTTTATTTTTTTAAATTATCTGTGATTTTAATTTTAAGAGGATAATAGTGCGAAATATATATATAGTTTTTAAGGGAAAATTATAGATATTGAACTACAGTGTATTTCAATTTACTTACATTTAGTTATAATATTGTTTCATTTCTCAATTGACAAAATTTTACTTGTGAGAAAAAATAAATGTCTGATCAAATCAAAAGAGCTAGCTTTGATCTAACGTAACTCACATATGCAAGGACGAAACTGTAGAGTGAGGATTGGCCGAGGGGCCCCTCATATGATTTGTTCACAACAGTTGGGTAGTGAAAAAAAACATTAATGATTGCATAAAAATTTGTATAGGACCGCACATATTGAAAAGATTATTTTTGAAGTGGAAATTCGGAATTTGAATAACTAAAATCTCCAAATGAAAATTCATTACCATATTACGAAATTCGCCATGTAGTTGAATTTTGATGTTCGATGTGGTGTTGAAGACCAAAAAAACTTTGGTAGTAGAAACATATGTACTTTTTTCGGCCGATTGCATGTTGGTTGTTTGATATCGACATATTGATCCTTCTGGTATGATTAGCAAATATATATTTTTTTGGGTGTGTTATGCATATGTTGGTTCTTTGCTATCGACTTACTAATTCTTTTGGTACAATCAACGAATATGATATTTTGGAGTGTGCTATATATTCATTGGTTAAAGACCTATGAGCACGTGATCTATACTAACACGACAATAAAATAAGCCATTATTTAATTTAATTTTTTTAAATTCATTTTTCTTTCAAATCTCATTTTCGACGAAAAATTTTAACAACTCTTTTTAAAATTTTAATTATTCTAAACTTGTGACAATATAATAATATTCGCCTTAATCCTATACCTCCTTATCATAACCCTTTTAACCCTATCACATTTAAATCTATATGGTAATATAATCGGTGTTCAAAATGGGGTGCATACGTTGCGCCAATGTGTAAGATGCGGCGAAAAAGCCACGCCTAGGGCTTGAGTGCTCAATATGCGATCAATGACAGTGTTGATCGCTTAAGACGAGCCTATGTGTTCCTATTACTCTTTCCTTTTTTATTGAATGGTTGATTTTGTATCGGATGATACAAATGACGAATTAGATGATGAAGATGATATTGAATTGGAATCTATAAAGAGTTGGATAAAATTTAAACTTTTATGATATCTATATTATGTAATTATGATTTTTAAATTTATCTTTTTGTTGGAAAATTTGAAAAAAAAAATTGTATAAAACTCCTATAAATCTATTTTAGATGTTTGGTAGATATTATTTTAATTATTAAATGATTTTTAGATTGATTAAAATAATATTAAATAAGAAAAATGTTTTTTTTTTTGACTTTTAGGTCTCACATTTCCCGAAGCTTGATTGACTTGCATCATCATGCACTATGCTTTTTAGAACAATCAATATAACGTGGGGGAACATTTGCTTACGTATGATAACCATTTTTTGAAAACTCTTTAATTCTCAGATTCATTTTTAACCGCACAATTATTCAATAAAATATTTTGCACATAAATTCAATTTTTTTTTCTACTTTTTAACAACACATATTTTCAGAAAATCACTAATCAAAATTTTATTTTTTCAAAATAATGATCATCAAATCGTGCTTATAATTTACTCAAAATTAAAAATCCACTTTAATAATAAAAAATATTAGGATCCAACGCGTAAGTTAAGTAATGTTCAGCAGGCTTCAATGGTTTAATTCCAATGAAAATGCGGTTTCACTTTGCTTTAGCCACGGGAAATCCTGTGCGGAGTTCACATTATAAGCGCGTTCGACATGACTTTAGAAAAGTTAAAACGAGCTTTAAAATTTAAAAGCTGATTTTGCACTTATTTGATTAATTTTACGAAAGTACTTTATCTAATTAGAAGAGTTTTCAAAGGAAGTCGATTCAACATGACTTTCTCTAAAAACATTTTCGGAATAGAAAATGATTTTAAAAATTAATTTTGAAACAAAAATTAATGATATTTTCTTCTAAAGCTAAGAACGAGTTGAAACAGTGCCAAACTGGCCTCAAGACTCTTTTGAAATGTGAAATCACCTTTTCCAGAGCATTCTTTTCAAAACTCGAAGAATCTGATTCGTGCTCTTAAGATTATAAATTCATCTCCACAAAAAATTCTGTTTCGCTTTCAAAATCGATCCTCCATTTCCTTTTCGTGGTTTCTCTTCTGATCCAGACATGAGTGAACCGCCGAAGTACTCTTATCCCTATCCTCCTCAAGGTAATCCGTATTGTTCATGTATTTTCCACTTGAATCTCACTTTAATAAGTAGCTTCATATTCAGTAATCCGAGTGCCTGCAAACGAGTTAATTACCGAAATCTATCTATTTGATTTCCGAATATCAATTGTTCCGAAAATGCTATACGCTGTGTAAATAATTGAGTCACTGTTTTGATTTTGTTATTTTCTGGTTCAGGTTATTATCAGGGACCTCCAGTAATGGCACCTCCTCAGTACGCTGCTCCGCCGCCAAAGAGAGACCGAGGGTTTCTAGAAGGATGGTATGTATTTGGGGATATTTAATTACTTTCTAATCATACTTATTGTTAATAAATTGGGTGATTATTAATTAATTTTATTTGCAGCCTCGCAGCTCTATGTTGTTGTTGCTTGTTGGATGAGTGCAGTGAGTGTTGTGATATTTTGTGGGTTTTCTAATGTGAAAAATCATGTTTGTACAATATATAGATAGGTTTGTTTTATGTTTTACAAATAGGTAAGATTGGACTAGAAATTTGTGTTTTTATTTCACTATTCGTGTATTGTATCATTTGTATGTTGCAAAAGAGGATTCAGGATTGTATTGTAGATTTTCTATATAATAAAATTAACTTTACTATTGGGTGTGAAGATATTAATACAAATCGTTGATTAATTTTCGGATGAGGAGATTGAATTTAAGACGCGTTGTTGATTGAATTTCTTAGTGTTGGACTTAGTCTTCCATTAAGTGAAATATGCATTCGGAATCGAACTAGCAAGAATTGGTTGATGTTTATGTGTTATTTCCAAAACATACAGTAAAATCTCGATAAATGAACCTCCGATAAATTAATAATCTCGCTTAAATAATAAAATTCGTCGATCACGACGTCGTTCAGTATGTTGCATTAATAACACCGCTAAATGCATAAAATAATATTTTTTCTTAGATCCTTTAAATTAAAGGTCCAATGAATTTAATAACTACTTAAAATCCATAAAAGTTCATACTAATAACTGTAGAAATTATGTTTCACGTGTATTTGAAATAACTTAAATGATTAATCTTTCATGACATTTTAATTTTGAAGCCAATGCATGTACATAAATGTTTCATCTTTAATGTATGTGCATGCCTTTTGTGGGCTTACATATTAAATTTTGAATTTTACAATATTTAATTTTTTTTTTTCAAACATGTATTATGGTAAAATATAATATAAGTTATAAGAATATGAAATGTTCTATAAATAAATAAATATTCATTTATCGATAAATTAATAACTCCTTTTCGATCCCAACATTTTTGTAGCTTTCTAGCGGGACCTAGGTTAAAATTCCCAATTTACCCTTTTTAAAATTTTGTAATTTGCTTTCTGGCATCTTGGGGTGTAAGATAAAAGTGCAATTTGAAGCAATTATACGATGGTCTGGTGAAAGATGGGTAACATGAGTGCAAAATATAATAATCTTTTAATCTAGAATTTGCTAAAAAAGAAAGTGAGCGAAGAGCTCGTGATGCTGTCTCTTTTGAAATCGGGATCTTTTATCATGACATTGTTCGTTGAATAGCAATTGCTGTTGCAATTTGAGCGTTAAAGGGCTTCCCTCTTCTTATATCATTAAATTCACAAGTACCCGTCAAGAACCAAGAGACTATCTGATCCCGTTATTTGTAACTATAATGGTATTATTGAAATTTGCTTGAACATGAATAATCCCGTTTGGTGTTCTACGCACTCTCTTAAGTGAATCAATACATTCATTTTATGTGAACCAATTCTCGATATAACTTTTTCTATGATTGACACTCCAATGGATGATATGAATTGAACAATTGAAAAAAATATAGTTATCCTACCAAATTTTAAATTTCTTTTGAAGTTGACTATTAATAAAAAGAACATTTTTTGGTAGCTAAAGCACCTCGTAACATTCGAGGTTATAGATTCACTTTTCAAATACCTTGGACAAATAAGTATTAAGGCTTGTTTGGTAAAGCTACTTTTTTGTAAAAAGTTAATTAAATTTTTTTTATAAACAAAACATTTCATTCAAATTTACACTTTATACATTTATTAATCATAAATTTATGGGATTTATCAATTTTTATCTTCGTTAAATATTTACATCAAAAACGCTAAATGGATTTATATTCTTATCACATAATTGATTATCCAATAAGTAATGTTATATAACCCCACTGCGGTTACAAGTCTAGTTTAAGTGTCGCTAGATGATAGACTATCAATGAAATGACTTAATTAATTCGTCTATCATTTAATGACACATTAACATCATTTAAATTGGGGTTGAAACTCGATTGGATTAAATATCGTAACTCCTATCCAATATCTCTATGTGTGTTTAGTTCGTCCTTCTATGCACAATAATTGGGGCAAAGTTGACGTTGTATCGAATGTTTCATAAAAATACTGAAAGTTGGTCTTTATTCATAGCACTGTTTATCATGTTTGCTATTTGCACGTTGTTATTAAAAAAAATTATATATTATCCAAGTATTTATTTACTTTTAAAGCAATTAGAATTTTATACACAAAAAAGTTTAACCACTTGTATTTATTATTTATAGGGAATCACCAATCAAGAGTAGAGTTCTAATCCTCTTTTAAATTTGCTAATGTTGGTTATCATATCACATCACGTCAGTATTTTCACGTTAAATGAGCCGTCCTCTTTAACCACTCATTAAAAAAATGTTCTCTCAATAAATGTAAAGAAATTTTTGCAAACATTATCCTATGTTTCAATTTTCCTTTTACGATTTTAAATTAGCATGGAAGATGTTCTAAGCCTGCTGGGTAGACTTACCTTGCAAAGAAGCGCTTACTCGAAAGAGTAAGGACTAATTCGTGCCTAATTCTAATTAAAAGCTTGACGGTTTATGGAAACTCGAGAACTTTGTCCTAATCCTATCTTCTCGGAGAAAGTAGAGCACTTGCTTCGACAGTTATGATTGCGATTTTTAATGAGAAAAGTGTCTGGTCTGGAATACCATCTTTAAGAGAGAAATTTCGTTGCCGAAAGCAATCCAAGACTCTCAAATCAAAACAAAAAGGCAGAAGAGGACTCAAACGTGGCCTATTCTTCTCATTGCTAACAACCTATTAGGGATTCAAGTATATAATAAGACGCAAGAGAACTACAATAGCCTCTTCACGTTATGTTAGTCTAAATGTAAGTCATTAAAAAAACGAAGTGATTTAAATATTTTTTTATTGATAACCTTAAATCGATCAATTGAACGTAATTGATCGAACATTACTTACAAATGACTCTTCTACTCATAAACGAAGTGTTATAAATATTCACGAGGAATCTTGCTCCAAATGGACCGTTTATTAATTAGCCAAGTACTCTCGTTCTTGTTATGTTTTTATATCTGTCTCGGTGCGTTGGTTAAATGTAGCGCTAACCTTCAATCATAGATATGCTTCTTGGCTGAGCTAAGTAATGGTTAGTGGTTAACTTTGTAGTAGTAGGAGCCGTAAATCTTGTCTTGGTTCAAATTTTCTTTTATGAACTCGATTTTAGTAAACTTTTACATGTTAATTATGATTATAATAACATTTCAATACTTCATATCCAATAATATCAAATTGTGTAGATAAATAGTCTACTTAATTAAATTAAATAAAAGCTGTTATTTTCACAAGTTTAAAACATCTTTATGAATTTAGCCCCTGTTTGACAATTGATGTGCACAAAAGACGTAGACGATCTCGAGCCCTCGTGTATATAGCTCGAGCTATTTTCCCCGAGCAATCATACCCTCAAATTCCTCATAAACATGGTCGGGCATTGCTCACTGGTCGGGGTTGTTGGTTGGATTTTGGTAGAGACAGGGTTACATTGGTGATACTACTCTTCATGCCCTTATCTTGTGCCTTTTAGGAGTTTTAGCCATTCCATAACTCGAATTCTCTACATTCATCCTTATCCAAATATCCAACATCTCACAGATCAAGTCAAACTCTAAGAGATAATTTTAGTATAACTCAATCATTTTATATAATAAGGATAGGGATTCCAGGTGGTTTAATCACAAAAGGATTCAACTACCAACCTCTATAAATACAGAATCAAGGTTCATTATTCAGATACGTTTATAAAATTTTTCAGTTCACAGCCCTACACATAAATTCTCTCTCTAACTTAAGTATCGGAGGGACGGCCTTTGTTTCAGGTACTGGAGATTCAATTCCACCTATTTGCAGTCAGCAACGGAGATAGTACTTGTACTCATTCATTGTCATCAAGCTTGAGATTATACACATGCGGATTTTGGTAGCATCATTGACGACGTATGTAGGAAGCGTTATCAAAAGCCATGATTAACACGCGTTCAAGACACATTCTAGTAAGCTTAATCGCTCCAAACCAGCCCCCCGCTGAAGATCCTCTCGTTCCGCATGAGGCATCATCAAGAGAACCAACACCCCCATGAGGAAAATTAATTTCAGAAATTCAATCCTCAAGCCCTAAGATTTAAAAGAAAGAAATGAGAAAAGAAATATCGGAGTGCACATATATGTTAAATAATGCTAGAATAAACTTGGTGCACATTTGACAAATATTGTTGAATAGGATGGGAACTATAATAAACAATAATTTAGCTGAGTTATCCAACTTGGTTTACGAGCTTAAGCAAGCATAGAAAAGGTTTTGGCATAAAAAATCATTTTCTTACTTTTAATACTATTTTAAATTTTTAATTATTTTAAAAATTATTTAATAATTAAAATACTACATATCAAACATCTAAAATTATAAAATACTATATTTACTTAATAAGTCCAAACATTAGTCAATTATACAATTTTCAAATTTTCGAAATGCAAGAATTAACACAGTTTTCATAGTTTCGATTTTCAACTAAACTAATCATACTTTGTAGACTTGTAAGAACTTCATACACGCTTTTGGAGTTTAAAGGATTAGGCTCTAACATTCAAATAAAAAACAGCTCAAGTAGCTTATTTACCTTGTTATTCGTAAGTAATAAGCTCGAGCTATAATTGTTGAAGTTTAAATGATTAGGCTCTAACATTCAAATAAGAAACTGCTTGAGCAGCTTATTTACCTTATTATTCATAAGTAATAAGCTCGAGCCGGAACAACTAGAGCCTAAAGAATTGAGCTCTAGCATCAAATAACCAACAACTCGAGCAGTTGTTTACCTTGTGTTTCTCCTTCTCGAGCATCAACCACTCTATCAGTAGGCTCGGGGCCCAAATGTCACACCCTAGCATCACCCCGTACTTCCTAGCTATCCCTATAATTTTATGTTTTTTATAGATGGTGTGGAGCTCTAGGAAGGTGAGGATCACTTCCTCTCTTGGATGAGCATTGATGGGCTTGACCATAGGGATAAGGGACGACACTAAATCCTCTTGACTGCTCGAGTTCGATCCTCCCGAATAATCACTCTTACCACTACTTGACATTTAATTTTTAAAATTAGAATAATCTTAAAGTATCAAGCACTTACCTTAAAGATCGATCGCCTACAAACCCACTAAAAGCTCGAGCTCGAACTGCCATTTTACGGAAAGTTTGGAGGTAAAAAGTGAAAAAAGAAGGTGGGAATGAGGTATTTATAGGCCTAGAGAGAAGGCCAAAGGTCATCAAATCGGAGCCCATGGCCTCAAGTCATGTGGCATGCATCCACCGATTTGCACCAAACCTTACTCGTGGCATCCATGTCACTCACCCTCTTGTGCACTGTGACTAAAGGTAGTGCTCAAGCTCAAGCTTCTCAAAATTATTTGCACCTCATCTCGCAAGCCCGTTCACTCATTCACAAGTTGTGATTTGGATGCACGGGCCTGTGATGTGCACAAAAGACGTAGCCGATCCCGATTCCGATCCCTCATGTATATACCTCGAGCTATCATATGCTTAAATTCCTCGTAAACATGGTTGAGCCTTGTCCACTAGTCGAGGTTGTTGGTCGGATCTTGATAGGGACGGGCCTACATTGGTGATACTACTCTTCATGCCCTTATCTCATGCCTTTTAGTAGTTTTAGTCTTCCTATACTCAAATTCTCTACATTTTTCCTTACGTGACATCCTAAGGTTCAAGTCAAAGTCCAAGAGTTAATTTTAGTATAACTCAATCACTTTATGTAATAAGAATAGTGATTCCAGATAATTTAATCCTAAAATGATTCAGCCACCAACCTTTATAAATATAGAATCAATGTTCATTATTCAAGTACATTTACATAATTTTCAGTTCATAGCCCTATGCATAAATTCTCTCTCACTTAAGTATCAGAGGGGCGATGAGGACATGCACGTCTTTGTTTCACGTAATAGAGATTCAATTCCACCTATTTGCAGTCATCAACGAAGATACTACTCGTGCTCATTCCTTATCCTCAAGCTCGAGATTATACGCGTGCGGATTTTGGTAACATCAACAACCATTATTTGAAACATTTTTTACATACTCATTTTCAATCACACGTTCACACAGTAAAATATTTTGCAAGTAAACCCAAAAAAAATTTCATTCTTTTTAATTACATATTAATCTAAAATTCACTATTCAAAATATTGTTTTTGAGGAAAAAAAATAACCATCAAAAGAGGTTAAGAACACAATAATATAAACAAAGAAGGAAACAATAAGACCTTGTTTGATTCTATTTTTTTTTCAAAATACATTTTTCTCTTTCTTCTTCTTAACTACATATTTTTAATAAAATAATTTTACAAGTAAATCATTTTTTTTTTTTTTAATCATACGTTTCTAAGGTTGCCAATTTTTCCTAAAACTACCGTTGTGAGGGCAATAGTGTAATTATACAAAGACAAGTCGGCTCTAACGTTCGTGGCTTCATCCCATAGGTTGACTGACTTTACTGACACGTCGCCTGCTTTTTCACATGCGAACTCGAAATTCTTCAAATTTACGGTTTTGCCATCCCACGTCATATTTCTCCCAAAACCCTAAATTCCCGACCCAAAAATGCATTTTCTAAGAAGCCACTCGTCATTTACGATCAAAGTTTCACCACGTACCCAACACTTCTCATCCTCACCGTTCATGCCAGATGTGACGGTCAACCCCTAAAGCCAGCAAACTGATTTATTACAACCCTTCGATCAACAGAACATGTTAATCAAAGGTTCAGATTCTGCCCGTATTTGTCACGGGCAGATCTTATGGCCTTTAAGATGCCTAGACCTCTTCTTCTCATCCTCGCACAATTCCTTCAAACCCTTGAACCATCATAAATACTGCCCTTTCCTATTTTTTCTATAAATAATCGGCAGCCGGCGATCAGAATATTTTTGGGAAGATTCCGGCGAGTGCGTGGTCGAAAAGTGAAAATTCAGTTGAATAAAAGTGACATGTTTTTCGATCGGAGATTCGCCGGAGCTGTGGTGATCCCCGCCGGTGTTATTCATGGCATATGCTGTCTTAGCTAGTCAGAATGAATCGAGCTGAGCACGTATGGGGAAAAATTCCGTGCTCAAATCCTCACTTGAATTCAAACCCTAACCCTAACTCAAAGAAAAAGCAAAAGCAATTCCACAATTCAAGCAGTAATGGAGGCGGCCGGTACAACGATGATTTTCCGTCAGCAACGCAGGCTGCTTCCGACGATGCTTATTCATTCAATCAGACTAGTACAGCGGCGAGTAGTGGATTCAACCACGGCGGGTATCTTACCTACAATCTTGTCTCGTACACAAAATCGGAGCTTTTAGATCTCCGTAAACGCTTGGCTGCCGAGCTTGAACAGATCCAGAACCTGCGTGATCAAATTGACTCCGGTCAATTCAACGTTACCAGTAGCAGTAACAATCCTGGGCCTCAAGGCAAAGTGAAGAAATTATCTGTTAACAAACGGCCTGGAGCCCCAGTTGGATCCAATAAGGATCCAAAGAAACCCTGCAATGGATTTCTTGATAATGGAAATTTAGGAGTGGTGAGTTCAATTGGTTTTGAGGGTATGTTAAAAGAATGCAGGCAGATTTTGACGAAATTGATGAAGCACAAGAACGGGTGGATATTCAACAAGCCTGTTGATGCGGCTGCTTTGGGGCTTCACGATTATCATCAAATTGTGAAGCAGCCGATGGATCTGGGTACAGTGAAGTCGAATCTGGCCAAGAATTTGTATTCTCATCCTGCTGAATTTGCGGCCGATGTGAGGCTGACTTTTAATAATGCCTTACTGTATAATCCAAAAACTGACCAGGTTAATGGGATGGCGGGGCAGCTGTTAGTGAGGTTCGAGGAATTGTTTAGGCCAATTAAGGAGAAGATTGATAGTAGTAATACTCAACGGAGAGAAAGGGAGCTTCGAGAATTTTGGGATAATGATGAATTGCAAGGGAGTCAGTGGACTAATCATAGACAGGTTATGTCATCTTCCCCAGTAAGAGGAGGAAAGAAAAGTAAACCAACATCAAGCCCGATTCCAGTTCATCAGGCTTCAAGGAAGCCAGAGAGAATGCAAGTGAAAAATCAATTGAGTTCTTTGGTGCCTCCAGTTCCTCCACCATCATCGAGTCCTCCAGTACATGCCCAAACTCCATCTCCCGTCAGAGTTCCATTGCCTGCAAAGGAACAGAAAGTTGGGAGGGTAGTGACGGTGAAGCAGCCAAAACCGAGGGCAAAAGATCCAAATAAGAGGGAGATGAGTATAGAGGAGAAGCACAAGCTTGGTAATGGGTTGCAGAGTTTGCCTCAGGAGAAGATGCCACAATTGGTTCAGATCGTAAGGAAGAGGAATGCACATTTGGGGCAAGATGGTGATGAAATTGAGCTTGACATTGAGGCCCTCGATACTGAAACTCTTTGGGAATTGGATCGGTTTGTGACCAATTGGAAGAAAATGGTGAGTAAGACTAAACGGCAAGCATTGATGATGAGTAACAATCCTGCTGCTGAAGCTACTGCTCCAACCACACACAACACAGAGGATGACATGGTAATTATTAATTCAACTCTATATTTTTCTAATGTGCAATGGCAAAGCGGTTATCTAGGACTAATGATGTCGTGTTGTTGATTTTTTTAGGGTGAATTAAGTGAGGGAAATGACATGGGAAAGAAGCCGAAAAAGAATGAGGATGAGGATGTGGATATTGACGATGATATGCCTGTGACAAGCTTTCCTCCCGTCGAGATCGAGAAGGATGAAGGGGGTGGAGGTGGAGGTCATGATCAAGGCAATGCCAATAGTAGCTCTAGTAGTTCTAGCAGTTCCAGTAGTGATTCATCGTCTTCCAGTGGTATTAATTCTCCCATTTCTGAATTATGTTGAGAAGTTTGTTGCTCGGAATTGAGATATTGGAAGGCTCAATTAATACAATGCTCATTATCCCGAGCTTCCTTCTCTTGACAGGTTCTGATTCAGGGAGTTCCTCCAGTAGTGACTCTGATGCAGACGATGCACAGTCCTGACATCTCGGTTAAGCCTTTACAAAGATTTGAGTATTAACCGATAAAAAATGGCACTTTGCCTTAGAATGGGCTTTGCTACATTAGGATAGTGATAATTAAGGTAAGCATATTTATATTTTCAACGTGTGTGTGTGTAGAAAGATGAGCTTAATTTTTCGACCCACCTTTTGCAGAGTATTGCAAAGATGCCAATATGTGAAAGCTGAATGGAATTATGGGAATCTGGTCGTGTATTGAAGTTGCATTAGAAGTCAAAGTAGGAGGTTGGTTTGCGTTTAGTTAGGGAATGGAGGGAAGGTTAACCGTGTAGATATAGTTGAGATACTGTTGTACAGTGATTATGTTGTATATTATATGTTCCCAGTGGTTTTGATGCAATTGAAAGAAAACAAGGTCAATCTTGATCTGAATTCAATTGTTGTAGTTTGAATACGAGTTTTGGGGGAACATAATATGTGGGTTATGAGAGAGGTTGGCAGGCATGATTTTGGTGGGATACAACAAGAAGAAAGCAGAAGTAAGATTGATTTTCTCATCACATCACATCACTTGCTCTACAAGAACTTTCTTGCTTGGTACCCCAGGCATGATTTTGGTGGGATACAACAAGAAGAAAGCAGAAGTAAGATTGATTTTCTCATCACATCACATCACATCACATCACTTGCTCTACAAGAACTTTCTTGCTTGGTACTGGTGTAAATTAATTCAAGCAAGTTGGCAAATATACTTTGTTGGTACGCATCAAATTTCATCTGTTGTTTGGTGGAATTCAGAACCCATTTCAAAGATGCAATAAAGGGCCATTTTTGCCAGATTCTTTTGTTATGGGATAATGCGCAAGACAACTTTTTTTCGTGTAAAATTAGATGCCTTGTTGAAAAGACAAACACGTACAATTTCCAATGAAATTCATCTTAACCAACAAAAGAACTGATAGCTAAAGAATAAAAAGGAAAAAGTTACTCTCTTGATTTAGCATCTATCGAGAGTTCGTGTATTTTCTGTCACGTTGTCATTCGAAGCAAAAATACTGAAAATACTTGAAAGGGCATCGAACTCGACCTGGTTTGGATGAGAAATTTATTTCTTTGAATTTGAACCCCCTGCGAATATGGTAAACCCAGACATTTCCTATTTTCTTTGAAAAGAATGGCGAAAATACTTCAAAGGAAAAAAGAGTTTATATATCGTCTACTTCTATTCAATACTATTAATGGAACATGCCGCAAGCATACAAAAGTGAACGAAGGCTAATTATAGAAGTCAATACATACACTAACTAGTTTGGCTCAAAATTGAATGGTCCTACAACTTGGAATGGACCAGTGACTGATAGACATTTAAGATTGAACAAGAAAACTGTATAACATCTTGCAAATAAGTGGTTTATGACAATTAAAAAACAGTTTCTACGGTCAATGGAGCACCATCGAACTTACCTAGGAGGAGTAATGCCAACAGACATCTTCTCAATCTTTGCAGTAAATGGAAGCTAAACGAGCCCGTGAATACAGCTTCCAGCAGACTTGACGCTTCTAGGTATTAGCGTTCCTGTTTCTTCAAAGCAAGAAATGTCTCTCCAAGTTGAGATTCACAACCAGCATGACCATCTGGCTCCAAAGCTTTAAGAAACGACGCGCTCAGATTATGAGCAGTTAAAATTTGGAATATCTTGGTACAGAACTTGCGCACATCAGCTCGTCTGGACTGCTTTTCGGGCATGTTGGTAACTAACTGCTTGATTAGATGGCATATCTTTGGAAGATGGCTTTTCAACATCTTTAATGCATTCTTCCCACTTTCATCAGCATGAGAAGAGAGGAATGATTTTAAAATCTCCGTCACCAAATCGAGAGCTTCAACTTGTCGAAACTGTGATTTTGCACTTCCGCATCTCTCCAAAAGAAAACCAAAGAAGTGATGCCCAATCCAAGGTCGTCTTTTAAATATTTCTTTTAAAAAATCAGATTTCATCTGCGACTTTTTACTATCAAAATAGGCCACTAATGCAGCTTCAAAAATATCAAATATCCTCTGCAGTTCAGTGTGTGAAAAATTTCTTGCATCAACGATCTTTAAAATCCAAAATGTCGAACTTTGAGCAAGTGAACTTATCGTTTTGTATCGATTCCAGGAGGCAGATTGCTTTTTCTTTGATGGATTAAGAGCAGATTTTTTCCTCTTAAAAGGCTTTGCTGCCAACTTCAAGTTCTTCTCCAAAAGCAATTCAAGTAAAGAAAGCTGTACAGCTTCGCCTCTCGGATAGTCCTTCGCTTTAAATATTTTCTTTTGCAGTATACCCCAAATCCGCTGGCCGAGCTGTTCACTAACTTCTGTGGTATGTGGGTTTAAGAATGCTTGAGCAAGGTGCGAGAAAACTTTCAGTACCTGTGGTTCACCTGAATACAAGAAAATCTGAATATCCTACTACTTGCAAAGATGAATGAGGAGAATTGAAATATTTGACGCCCATATTGGAAAATATCGCAACGAAGAAAGCAAGTACGTTCACGAAATGAATGATGTAATTTGTAATTAAATCTATCCATGTACTTAATATGAGGACGAGTCTGGTATTTCTAGATTGAATAACATGGTCCAAATGGCCAAAGGAATGCAAAGGGAAATTATGCAGAAATCAGCCTTTGCTATTTATGCAAGGAATTTTGAGGAACCACAAGCACACACGACAATACAAAACTTGCCTGGATTTTCATGTAGGTAAATCTCCAGCAAAGAGAGAACTCGAAGCTTGAAGAGAACAAGCTGAGAATGGGCAGTTTCACCTCCAGCTTGGTTCTTCCTTTCCCTGAAAATTTGTGCAAGATAAGTATCCATCCTGAACATTGCATCGTCATCCATTCCCTCATCGGAATCATCATCAGAATCATCCGGAATCTCCGTGATTTCAGTCCCAAATCCAACTACTGCCTCAGAATCATCTGTTTGCTCATCACTTTCACCAGTTTCGCCAGTCTCAGCCACATCAGATTCCACTGCTTCTTCAATAGCAAGAATATCATCATCGGCATCGCCTTCATCTTCACTATCTGTATCCTGGTGTCTAGCTGGTTTTAAATCCTTTTTGATAACCCGCAACATCCGAAGCAACCCATCATCCGTAACATCTTTACAAAAATACTTGAAAACCTTTAAAGACATTATTGTAACCAATAATCATAAATCTGGATAATAATAGGAGCAACTAGTGACTGATTTAAAATATGCAACTAGCTATCGATTGTCTGCACATTTGATATGCATGAAAACTCAAAATAAGCAATACAATATTCAGACTAAAATGTGGAGAATTAGTCTACCAAAAAGGATAAACAATATAATGTTGAGGGTTATAACTCTCCTCTGTCTTCGACAAAGAAACAACATATTCTTCTTTTATATAACTGGGAGAGAAAAAATTCACATAAAAATTCTAAGTTGTGATGCACCAATTATTTGACAAAGGCACATAAAAAATCAGTAAATATGTTGATCCTAATGTGAAAGACTAACCTCAAGAATATAAATCTACCACACGAAACAAATTTGATGAAAAACTTAAATATGAACAGATTGGGGCAAACTGGGCCACCCTATTATCGTTTGGTATACGGGATGAATCATCTTTAAGAAAAAGGAATATTGTAGCTGCGGTCCCAAACCTTTCACTTTTACAGATTGTATCCAAACATTTCACTTGTTGCACCCATAGTACCAAACATTTTATTTCGTTGCAACTGGACCATCTATTGGTTGACCAAAAAATTAAAAAATCGACTTACTTCGACCAATTAAAAGAAGGGTAATTGTAAGTTTACATTTCTCCCATAAAATAACTTTAAAAAAATTACTATTCATCTTCTTCCCCAAACCCTCCCATCACCCAACCTCGCACCACCCTACCCCACCACAACCAATCAAATCCACCTACCCTCACGACCACCTCATGTTTGCTCTTTTCAAGAATCACAACATAATTCTATCCATCCAAACTTCTCCTTAGAAGATCCCTTTTCACAATTTAGAAAATCTTCTAAAAAACATAAATAATTTATTGATTTTTCTTCCTCCCATCAAAATGGAATCTCTATGCTCCAATATCCATCTCTATCCAGCATCTCTCTCTCTCTCTCTCTCTCTCTCTCACTCTCCAATTCTTGAATCTTTCACAGAACCCACTTCAAAACTTTTCTTTTTGGGTTTAAATTGTCGAAAAATCCAGAAATTTCGAGTAAAATTGACACAGGTTGTGAATGGAAGAAAACCTAGTGAACAATCCAATTATTGGTTTTAATAAATATTTGATGTACACAAGTGGTTCAATAGGTTGCTTCAATTTGTCAAAAAGATCAAGATTTACTTCAAGATCAGAAAAGGGTTTTCTATAGCAATCCAAGAAAAGCAAGAAAATGAACCCACTAAGAAACTAAAGTATTATCAAGAAATCAACAAAAACATTACAAAAATAAAAAATTACTAAACCAAGCTAAGAAAAGAAGAAAAATTGTTTTAAGAACTTACAATCTTTGATCCGAAAGTAGAATCTAGGAATATGTGAAGAGCTTTATGGTACCGAGTGTTCTGACTAGTAAGGGAGGGAGCAAAGATGATGAACAATTGTTTGGATAACAGATGAAAGTATGTAGCAGTTCTTGATTTGCTAGGACCTAGGATTATACAAGAATCTAATTACAATCATACCCTTCTTTTAATGTTTTTAAAAAAAAAATTCTGAGATGGCTGGTGGCGGTGAGGGTAGGTGGATTTGGTTGGTTGTGGTCGTGGTGGGGTGGGGTAGGGTGGGGTGGGGTGGGGGTTTGGGGAAGATGATGAATACTAATTCTTTTTATTTATTATTTTATGAGAGAAAAGTAAAGTTACAATTTTATCCTTCTTTTAATTGGTAAAAAACAAGTCAATTTTTTTTAGAGCCTGTTCTCTTTACCATTTTCAAGTCGTTTTCTATTTTCGATTTTCCAAAACAGCGAAAACGCGTTCTCTTTTCCATTTTCGAAAACGCGTTTTTGAAAATAAGCTAAAAATTTATAAAGGAAACACAAAACGACAAATTTGTCGTTTTGAGTGTTTTCAATTATATTAAAGTCAAAATTTTCAAAACGCGTTTTTGGTGTTTTCAAAACAATTTTTCAAAATGTCAAAAAGACCACATTTTCAACAATCTAAAAATGGACACTCAAAATACAAAACTCAAAATGAATTCAAAACTCAAAACACAAAACAGATACACAAAGAGAACAACCCCTTAGTTTTCGGTCAACTAAATGTCAAATGGACGAGATTCGTCCATTTGTCCTCCAACTACAATTAAATGAAAGGTTTGGGACTGTGGATGCAACAAGGAAATGGTTTGCCCATCCCTCCTTTATTCTAGTCCAGTTGGAGAGGGAAAAGTCCCATCCGTTCCCGAAGTAGTAGAGAAACAGAAGGCATAAATACCAAACGCAGGCCCCAATTGGTAGAAAAAACCCACAACCCCTTGGGGTTATCCTGCACTTGGAAGCAAAAGTAGAAAAGTGAATAGATACAGTGATAATTGACCCCGCTGAAATTTTCCCTTAAGAAAATGTTGGTTCTTCAATATGCTAACCAGCGTACTGGTAGGGCTCAAACTTATCCTTTAATCATGGGAAAAAACATTAAGATAATATTGGTTCCTCAATATGCTAACACGGTTCACTTATAGCAATTCACATGTATGATAAGAAATATATTGATATCATCAATGCTTTGAAAAAGTTATATTCGTAAACTTTCCCATGAGCTGTACTTAACTGAAGACCTACAAATCTACCTGGAGTCTGGAATAATTATGAAATGTACCTTACAACAATCGTTAGCAATAAGCACCTCTGATCTTATCTTAATTAAGATTTCAATTTCCCATGGTTGGGAATTTAATAAAGACGTTGGGAGGCAATACTTTATCTACTATTGAGGATTTTAACATAAAAAAATAAATGAAAACCTGCTCGACCTAGTAAAGCAATATAACACAGAAATTTAACAAATAACAGTTTTTACAGAATCAAAAGATTTTCTAAAGATGAGGGAATGGAAGGAGAGGGAAGGTGGACAATAGTCATCTAAATAATCAGTCACACCATGGGTAATACAGTGTTCTGTCACATACCTGCTCGATAGAAGATCGCATAGGAGCTGATGACTGT
>CAIGRP010072685.1:0-20641 GCA_903798385.1 Fraxinus cuspidata | reverse complement strand
TGTACGGGCAGAAAACTAGTAAATTGAAAAAGGCGTGAAGACTGATCGTCAAATGTTAGTCTTGATTAATAGAAATATCCATATACAAAAGTTGGTACAGAGTCCAAACTATATCGAAACAACCATACGTCGAGTTTATGGGCTTTTACAAAATAATTGTATTTGTATAGTTTATAATAGGTCTGTGCGGTTCTTACGTGTTATATTGTGCATACTAGTAAAATTCGACACAAATGAGCTCAATTTCAATTTAATCTCCGTAAATTGTATACTTTCTAGTTTTTATACAAGTGAAAAACAATGAAAAGGTAATGAATGCTATGGAATCAAATTTGTATTTAAATTGATAGCAAAATAAGTAGTTGATCCAACTCTAGAATGCAAATTTGTCTCCATCCTACTTCTCACGTTTCAATTATTTCAAGCCTTTGACAAGAAATTCATCTCTTTCTTTCTTCCTTGGTAGATGAAAGCATTATATCATTGCACGCAAGCCTACATTACATGTATAAGCAAATGAACATTTACATCGTGCATTTAAAGTGCAGTCTTTACACTATATTCGATAAATTTTACCATTCTATATTCGTAAGTGAGGACGAGGGTTGAAGAGGGATTATGCGTCTCCGTTTGCTTAATTTATTCGATTAATAATTTTGGTACAACTTATATATTACTTTAATATGATGGAGCACCAAATACCTATGATGGCAATACATCATAACTTATCGTAGTTATTAGAGTAATGTTATATAGTATTAATGTTGTTAAGCACCAGTTTATGTGACGTGCAAATGTCATTAATTGGTAGATCACCTTTAAAGTTTAAAGTAGGAAGATAAATCACATTTAATATATCAAATAACTTGCATGACACCTAAATTGGTGTTCTAGCACCAGTGGTGCTAGACAGTATTATTTTAGTTATTATACAATGTGTCAAATGCACCGTTAAAGTTGTTTTAATTATTCTCATTCCTATTTTGTTGTTAAAAGACCAATTTTTGTGTAGTAAAGTGCGAATAGGACGAAAAAGAGAATACAACTCGTTAACGACAAAATCCACCTAATTAATTAATTATTTAGTATACAATTATTTTTAAAACACATTATTTCTCCTTGATATAATCTTAGGGGTGGCTAGATTTTGGACACACGCACTAATTTGGACATGTTAGTTGATAGTTGGATTTATTGTTGAAAAAAAAAAAGGAAAGGAAAGAAAAGAAAAGAAAAAATGCAATCATACAGTATTTATTGCAAATGTTCGAAAAGCATTACATTATTTAGCCGTCCAATTAGTTGGGACAGTGACTTAAAAATATAATTTTAAGTTTTGAAATTTTATTTTTCACTAAGTCTCCGTAATTTTAAAAATGTTTTCCACTTAATTTCTAGAACGTATTTGGGAATAAAAATAAAATAAAATAGAAAAATTACTTACAAGTAAATTTGAAAAAGTCACGTTCTTCTTTGGATAATTTGTATTTGTATTATAATTTTTATTAACCGCACTACAGTTTTATAATTTTATTGTAATTAAGGTCCCTGACTTTTTATCATTTTCATACTTATATCTTCAAATTTTTTGGCCATGCTTTTATCCTCAACTTTTTTAATTAGCACGTCTTATTTTGAATACTATCTATTACGAGGGAATAAAAAACTTATTTTTCAATATTTTTATATAAGCAAGATAAACAACAAATGCGAAGATCCGACAATATAGTTTATATACGATAACAAAATATTTTGATAGAAATATTTATTAGAGACAATGTGTTCCAATTAATTGGAGATTAAAAGTATGAATGCGACGAGAAAATTTGAGACGGTAAATGTTAAAATAAGCAAAAAAAATTATGACCTCCATTACAATTAATATATAGTGTGAATATAATTACCCTCTTTCTTCAATGCTCCGTTTCATTCCCTTCCCGTCCTCCGTCCAAATATCCCACTTTCCTGGCTACGATAGGTCCTCTTTCTTTCTAATTCAACATTTTGCTACAAGATTCTTCAAAACTTTACTAATCTAGTATAAACAAAAAATTATTCCACAAAAAACTACACGTACAACATTTTTATTTTCATTTTTTGAAATTTCACGTACGTTTAGATAAGATGGCAAAAGACAAGACTAGAATTAAAAAATAATAAAAAGTTCCAAGTTGAACTGATATGTTAAAAAAGAATTCCATATAATATATATAATATTTTTTAAAGAAGGAGAAAATCAATTGGGCTTGGGATGGCCTACCCCTAAATTTGTTCATAATCTAGCCCCTATTTGAATCATTAAAATAAAACTCTTTTTTTTTTTTAAATTAATTTTCAACCACTCATTTTCATGATAAAATATTTTATACGTAAATTCAATTTTTTTCTACCATTTAACCACGCATTTTTAAAAAACAAATCACTATTTCAAAACTTATTTTTCTTAAAAAAAAAAAAAACTTATTTTAACGATTATAAAACGGGGGTTTAGATTACAGTGCTTCAAATTCACGGTGTCGTGGTAAATATAAAACCCCGTTATTGCAATGCATTTTTTTGACATTTTTAGTGTCCTTAAAACCAATAATATCGGTTGATGTGGACTTCTTCTTGATAAATTTTGATGTGAACCAACCTTTTATCACAGGTCTATCTAATGACAAAAATCCCATACATTATTAAAAAGATAAATAAAACAAATAAACAATATTTGGGCACATCGGTGGATAGCACCGCGGTGTGAGATATTCTTTTTGGGTTTCCTGAGGAGGATAGGATGAGTACAGGCCCACCACCACCACACACCCTACCTATCCACGCCATCCACTAGAATACCAACTCAATGGTTACTTTTGGACACTATAATAATGCGGAAACTAAACTCCGTTTATTTCGTTGTTCTCAATTAAATTATAATTTATTCTTATATCTCTTCATAATAATCACACATTATCCAATAAAATAATATAATAAGTAAGCCTAAAAACTTTTCCTTCTTTTTCAACAACACATTTTTCAAAAAATTATTATTTCTCTCATTATAATGTTGAATAATGGGGTAAAACGATCGTGAAAATGCTTGCACCTGATTACGATGTGATGGCAACGTTGAAATTCGAATGTATTGCACGTGAGCAGTTTTATTGGCACAGTATATCGAAATGTAATTCACTTTAATGAATATGTCTATCTTTCCATATTTTTTGAATTCAATCATTTATTGAATGATTAAACAAATACTAAAACTGTAAAAAGGCTTGTGAGGTTAAGCACGACAACGTGTTTCTCTATTTTTAATATTATACTCCAAGCAAGGATCATCAGCCGTAGATCAAGGGTTGAGATTTAACCTTGATCCTGAGTCATATAAATACTTGGCCTTTATCCAGTTATGTTAGAGTATGCGTAACTTTTTTCTTCTATCCCATTTGGCCTCCAATTAAATTAAAATTCACTTTTCTCTCTTCCAGTCAACCACGCATTATTCAAAAAAAAAAAATTCCTCTCATTATGATTTACAATAACGGAGCCCAAATAGTTGCTAAAATGTGTTCGCATATGGTTTCTTGTAGAGTGAGTTTTCTTAGTGAATATGTTACCATTGGTGATGTGATCTTGTATATTGATCCGTGTTTAGAGGTTTACAGTGATGGAGTATTTTGATCTCTCACAGTGTGATAGTGGGTTTTTATTTTTATTTTTTATACATATTTGTTTACAAGAGCAATATAAGTGCATGCGAGCCTCGATTGCTGTGGAGCTCCAAGAATGCAAGCTCCACGTGAAAGAGTTGAACCTCATAAATAACTCCATGTCAATCATGTTCTTGGTTCTTGAAGATCTTTAATGACTCATCAAGGCTTGTAAGGGCTACACGTGTTGTCTGAATCCTAATGGTGGTGTTAGAGCCCAATTAAAGTCATAGGGCTACTTCGTATCTTGAAACTATGGGTATGTGAATTCTTGTACCTACTGTAAAGGCTCATTTGAAATCTTGATTCTACGAGCCAATGACGATATGTAATAGGGTTGTTTAAAGATTGGACCTTCTCAAAACTTAGACGAGTTTGGCAGTTTCTCAAGACCCCGATTTCTAAGGCCGTCAGATTTCAAATTAATATTTTTGCCTTTTGTTTTCTTTATGAAGATTTAGGTGGTAATAATATTTTAAATAATTATCAATTATGGACCGTTTGTATGGTTAATAATATTAAAAACAATAACATAACATAAAAAACAATTTTTGTGAGTGACCTCGATGGCTTCTTATCGGTGACTGGAGCATCATTGATGGTTTTGACAACATCAATAACAGTATAGTTATTACTCTTGTCTTGGTTTGGTTGGGAAACTAACGACAATAGATCGAGTTGTCTTAGATGCTCAATATGTCATTGACCTCATCGATTTTCGAGAAAATTGATTTTGTTTTACCTTCATAAAAGTTGGATATGATTAATCGATTGTCTCTTGTATTATGATACTCGCAAATATTAGAACATTTATTTGGTTAAAACGGTAAAAATTCATGACGAAAGGCTCTACACAAAATTGTAAGAGTCGTTAGAAGTACTTGAACATGAAATCCAACTACTATAAGACGAGAAAAATATGTGGTAATCGTGATAAATGTATTGTCTAGTACAATTCTCACATGTAACAAAGACATTTGATTTTTTTTCTAAGTATTTCCGTCCAATTCTCGAGCTAATTATGTCAGTCTACTCCTTTCTTCCATACATTATTCCCATGAAGAAAATGGCCAAATCGAGCGGGATTCCGGACATGAGCCGAGCTCGATTCGATGCATTGCCATCCCTATACATTGTGAAGGAAAATTCAAGTTTATGTTTAGCTCGCTTTTATAAACTGTTTTATTTGAAAAATTTACAAATATTATCCACTTATTTGTCATTATTTTATGTATTTTTATTTATAATTTAAATAGTTATAAAACACTTACCAAACACGACTAAAGTAATTTCAAAAACAATTTTGCAATCAATTTTATAAGTTTTCAAACAATACTCGTCTTTTTTTTTCAAAAACATTTTACCAGCATCCACCAAACACGTTTCAAGTAAATCTACTGGAGCCGTTGAGCACCGGGCATCAGAATCAGCATCAGCCTGCGAAATGTCTTCGACACTCCGATACTCCAAACTCCGCCGCTTAACTACTACAATTGCCGTACTTTCTCCGCGCGCTTCCTCCAATTTCCACACCTCCATCGTCAAACTCCCACCGCTCATGACGCCCAACTTCCTTTTTCGCCAAACCCTACTCTCAAAACTATCAAGGGGAAAATTGGGATTCCAGAAGCGTCACAAATGGGACGGAAGCTCCGACGAATACGATCAGATCAAAGCCGAGGTGAACTGTCCCCGCTGCTCCAAGCTCATGACGGTGCTATTCTCGAATAGACCGCTTTCAATTACCGGTGGTGAAACGGGAATTTACCAGGCAGTGAATATGTGTTACAGTTGCCGGACTGCATTTTATTTTCGGCCGTTCAAGCTTGAGCCTCTGCAGGGGAGTTTTGTGGAGATAGGAAGGGTTAAAGGAGGGGGGGAGAGTTCTGGGAATGATGGTGGGAAGAATGGGGTTAAAGTTTGGGAGAAATTGCGGTCTTATAGTGGCGAGCAAGAGAAGAATGCAGATGCCAACACTGACAGTAATCGTAATCTAGAGGGGAGTAATGTGGGTTCCGCCATGGGAGCTGAGGGTGTTAAAGCGAGGAAGGAGCTGCCAACGCCGAAGGAGATATGTAAGGCGCTCAATGAGTTTGTTGTGGGGCAGGATAGGGCCAAAAAGGTCCGGTTTTCATTTTGGAATTTGGGTCGTTATTATTGTGGCAGTGCATTCAACACTAAGCTTTATGTGATATTGGATTCTGCTATTGTTTAATATTTTGATGATAATGTTCCGTGAATTTCTTTTCTTTTCTTTCTTTTTGAGCCATGCTATTACTTTCATTGGACTAACAGTGTAGTGTTATTGCATAGAAATATAGAATGATGAGTGCTATGAAGCATATACTTACCTTTGCAATTTCAGAATTTGCGTTTGGGTACCAGAGCTCGAGTAATACACGAATTCCTTTATACACATCAATGCATGCATGTATATATTTGGACATACAAAAGAATGTTGGTAGATTTGTACGAAAACTTTGAAGTGATATTTTGTGGATTTTATAATGGCTAGATAAAAAAATGAGAATATATTCTAACAAATGAGTGGTAGATTAAAATAAACATGACCGAAGCTATGGATGGAACAATGGCACAAGTGATTTATGCTACTGACTCCAAATTTATAGTTTTTTTCTGTTGTGTTGGAACGCATTGATGAAATACACGTCTTGTTTTGAAGTTTGCTGATCTATTCTTTCACTTTTCTAGTAAACTATGAACTCATCTGTTGACATAGGCGATGAACTAAACATATGGTATTCACATTTATATTGAGAATAATTTCTGGAGTTTATTGTTTGATAAAAGCATATAGTATTTTCTTACATGAGAAGATTACTTGTTGCAGCATCCTTCAATAATTTAGCTTTTGTTCTTCAAACTGTCACAGTGTTGTTTTGGAGCTTATCTGTGGAATGAATTTATTTTACATGTCAGGTCCTTTCTGTGGCTGTTTACAACCACTACAAAAGAATATACGATACTTCTGTACAGAAAGAGTGAGTTAACTTCTTCACCTATCCTTTGTGGAAAATTAGTTGTGTTTCTGGCCCACTATATATATATAAGATTTGCACAAAACATCTTTTTTGGATTCAGGGATCTGGAAAGCTTAGTTTCCTTGATGCCACATGCACACACACGTTGAGTAGGATCCTCTGTATTATATGAAGAGGATTGCATAAAATTCTGAAAACATGATATCTCTTCGAAGAAATGTTTTGAATAAATCACTTCAAATCATTTGATTATTTCTTCACATTCGATACCTATAATTTTGGTCACTTACGAAATAAAATTTGGGTTTCTAGCACAAGCCATTTCTCTGGATACCAACTGGCGTATTGAAACTTACTGAAAACTGTCACTGTTTTCATTGATGGGTAGCTTGTTGAAAACTTCAGGCTGTATCGCTGATAAACAGGAGAGTACAGAACACCATGTGTTGAATCTAAGAACAATGGGTGTAATTTGCAATAGCTTGACACCTGGTTATATAGCATAATGCTAATAGCGCCCTTTCCTAGGCTTTGTGATTGCATGATTAATACATGTTGATAACCATTCACTTTCATTTTAACACCAGGACAGATGCAGAATCAGGTCATGCTGATGCCGAACTCGATTGTTATTTGAACGAAATTGTTGAGCTGGAAAAGAGCAATGTCTTATTGATCGGTCCAACTGGCTCAGGTGTGAAGTGTAATATTTTCGTTCTGTACTTAAAACAGTCCTGATTTCTTTTTCAATTTCCATCCGTTATACATGTTGTCTCCTTTGGATATATTTTTCACAGTATCTTTCTTATATAATGGGAATCAACATGTGCATAATTTGATTTGTATGTTTCACCTTGATTGAAAGGACAGGGAAGACATTACTTGCAAAAACACTAGCTCGGGTTGTGAATGTACCCTTTGTCATTGCAGATGCCACTTCGCTAACACAGGCAGGTTTGAGATAGTTTGCTAATATATGTTTTTATCACTTGTTATCATATTTTACTGTCTGTCATTCCATATTTTTAGATATGACTTCCGTGCTACTTGCACTTGCCTATTAATGGGTCCCCGTTACTGGAACTCACCGCACTTTCCTTCCCTCTCTGTCCACCTTCAGGCTGGTTACGTTGGAGAAGATGTAGAATCAGTACTGTACAAGTTACTCATGGTACGTTCATGGAGTTTATATGTCTCATTTAGACAAATGTGGTTTCAAGATAATTCAAAATTCTAGTTGTGTGACGCACATCGACACATTACATGAATATGCTTACGAAATAATAAAAAAGGAAAAAGAAAAAAGAAAAAAAGAAAAGAAGATCCTAGTCCTAGCTTTGAAAATTATTATGGAAGAACCATCAAAGTTAAATAATGTTCATGTCTCAAATATATTTTCAACAAGTTCACTTTCTCATGCTCTTTTGTTTAAATTCATCCCTACGATCATTTCCCAGTATTATCATTTGTGGTGCATTCCCTTGATACAATTTTTTCAGACTTGTTATGATGATTAAGAAAGTCTCTGTCATATTGGTCTTACATGATGGGGGAATGCTGTTATTTAGAGGGGAAGAAAATTCTAATTAGTATTAATTTTGAAGTTACAGCATTCTAAACAACATTAGGTTTCTAGCCCTTCATTGATTAATATCCTATATTTATAATCTTCAGAAGATGTTGTACATAGAACTAACTTGACAATTCTTTTAGTCCTTTACGGGTTACAGAATAAAAAGAGAACTTTCATGCCATAATAACTGGATAAGTAGGAAGCATTTACTTTTTTTCATGACTAGTGTTCCTCTTATGTATTGATGATTGTTGGTTGTTTAAAGTAATACAGTGATGGGAACAGCCTAAAAGCTTCTTAATACTATGTTTAAATTTCGAAGCCTATGTGTCTATTGGTCCACTTTCATGTAAAATTTGATTACTGCTGGCTTTTTTCTTGAATGAAGTTTGAAGTAGTATAGCAATGCAAACAGCCTGAACTGTCTTTTAGTATATTCTCTTTTGGGTTAAAATTATGATCAGGCATATTAATGAGCAAAATACAGAAAAAAAAACCCCAAAGTAAAGATTATTAGATATTTCAGACAGTTATATTTATTTCTCAAAATATATCTTTTTGCTAAACTGCATGTAACAGCTTGATAAATTTTATTCTTTTTCCTCTTCTTTTGCTAAGAGTAATGTGTTGGTTTTAGAACTCAAAAACGCAATTTGTGAACGATTTTCGATCCCCTCCTTTTTTGTTATGCATTCTGACCATAATATATTGTTTTCTTCCTTGTTCCTTTATAGGTTGCTGATTTCAATGTAGAAGATGCTCAGCGTGGGATAGTATATATTGATGAAGTTGATAAAATAACGAAGAAGGTCTTGCAAAAATATTTTATGAATTTTAAACTTAAATCTTCATTGTTTCTTGCTAATTTATATCCTTTGACGTGCAGTCTGAGAATTTGAACGTTGGTAGAGATGTATCGGGAGAGGGTGTTCAACAGGCACTACTGAAAATGCTAGAAGGAACTGTGAGTTTTATATTTTTGCAGTATTCTTCCGAGTTTCGTACTAGTTACTTGCCCCTTAAACTCACAAGGAGACACCACACTTAGCCTTTACTTTGATTTTTTTGCTTTATTGCCATTGTATGATTAATTTATTCAAGTCACTGATCTAAACTCTATCCTGGTTGATGTTATTACAGTAGTAGTGATTATGTGAGCCTGTGTTTTTTCCTAGATTGTAAGTGTTCCTGATAATAGAGCTAGAAAGCATCAACGGGGTGACAGCATTCAGGTATACAGAAAGTTGAATCATCCTCGATTAAATTTTGGACTCTTTTTTGATTTTTTATTATAGATAGATTTTGTAGTAACTTGTAATCTCTTCTGCGCTATTTGTTCTACATAACACATATATGCATCTTTAGAGGGGATTCCTTTTTGTCTTGATTGGTTGTCTGCTGAATAACTTAAATCATGCGGATGGTCATCTGAGTCGACATGTTCTCATCTTCTGATAACTTCACTTATTTTTATTAACTGGTTTTAACAGAATATGACAATCTAAAGTTCTCTCATTTCTCCCTTTCATACGAAGAAATAGCTAGAACAAATCAAATAAGAGAAGTGGGGAGAAATCAAACACATCCATCTTCAAGTCGATGTGAAGTGTGTGAGAGAGCTGGTTGGAAGAAAATTGGCGAGTTTTCTAGTGGAGATATGGAACACCACACATGTTATTATGTTTGCATGTCCATAATTTAAATCTCCAGCAAGTATCCTAGCAATTGCATATCTTATTTACCCATGGTCAATTATGTAAGCATATGTTTCATATTCGTTTGAGTCATTGTAATTGTCAACAACAATGTTCAAAAAGGCTTAACCAGGCACCGAGGTGTCTGTAGGCGAGGCGTAAGCATCAGGTTAGACTAATAAATAATTCAAAAGAAATCTTACATCATCTCAAAAAATCCATAATAAAACATATTGACAAAATTAAAAGTTTAGCTTGCTAAAAAACATAAGATAAATCAATAGAAGAAAAGAAAATAACCCACAAAAGCTGATGCCAGTAGAATGTACGGAAAATGCAAGACATACTGGCAAACAACTTAGTTGCCTTGAGGCCTAGCCTCACTATTTTGAGGCGTAAGGTTCAGTAAATTGAGGCTTAAGCCTCACAAATGGCACTTAAGGGGCGGGATTCGAGCCGTTTTATGAAAGTGTCATGTGAGGTGGGATTTGAGGTGTAATCCTCAATTAGGTTTTTTAAACAGTGGTCAACAATGTCTAGATGATGATGATTCTTCCTATTACATTGAGATAATTGACAGATGGATACAAAAGATATCCTGTTCATATGCGGTGGAGCCTTTATTGATTTGGAGAAAACCATTTCTGAGAGGTAGTCCCCTTTTTCTGATTTTTTCGACGAATGTCAATTACACACAATGTTTATTACATCTGAAAGGTTTGTGTTCATTATTACTTTTCTTCCAGAAGACAAGATTCCTCAATTGGTTTTGGAGCACCGGTCCGTACTAATATGAGACTTGGTGGGCTAAATAATGCGGCAGTGGCATCATCTCTGTTGGAACATGTGAGAATCAACATAATGTTTAATGTTTTGTGTTGAGATTTTTCAACACTTCATTTAATCTTTATCTAACTATTACCTGAGCAAATGGCCTGAAGATTGCTTTTGGACTTCCAGATAGAAAGTAATGACCTCACTGCGTATGGTCTCATACCTGAATTTGTTGGACGCTTTCCCGTTTTGGTGACCTTGTCTGCTCTAGATGAAGACCAACTTGTTCAGGTTATTCTTTCATTGCATCAATAATTTTTGTTCTACTAACTCTTGATGCCCTTTGATGACTTGGGGGCTGGAGGTTGGCATCCATTCCTGAAACTCCAAGCTAAGCTCATGTGAGAAGAAAATTGCATTCATGATTATATCCTGTATTTGGAAAGGGAAAGGTCCAGATTGTTTGATTTTTATGTGAGAATGGAGAGAAATAAAATAGAAGATTGTCAATTTCTAGTGCTCCTAGACATTATATTTGAGAATGTTGGAAGAGACATATTGACGCTTATTTAACTACAGGAATCCCCCAACCCCGCAAAGGAAAGAAAATGAGTCAAGAGGGAGGATGGAGGATGAATAACTCTTGACATTTATTCACTTGCACTCTTTTAAGTTTTATCAACAAATGAGTGACATAAAATCTAGCAGCTGTGATACACGTGTATATACAAAACTGAGACTAAGCGACAGATGCTGCCTTTTCATGGACGGAAACCACAACTCAATAACAAACTAAATTTATATACCCAATACATTAGGAGTTGGCTTTATGAATCCTTTTCCATCACTTTGTTTAGTTATTTAGTTCAGTGGACATGTGCTGGAAGATTTAAATCAGCTAGATCCTTGCTAACCACAACAAATTATCTTAGTTTTGGTCTACCCCTCCCTCTTCTAATCTATTTTGCCGAGATTGCATCAATGTTATGATCATGGACCTCTTTAGGTTTACGCAAGATATAGCCCAACCATATATATCCTCCTTCCCTTAATTTATGCTTAGGTGGTGCCACCTCCACTTGTTAGCATATATGTTCATTTCTTATCCTATTCATTCTAGCATGACCACACATCCATTTACCATCCTCATTTGTGGTGAATTTATCTTATTCTTCCCTTCAACGGAGAAGCAAAAAAAAGTAGACTTGTATATGAACTGTAAAAGAAGCTGCTCTTCTTGAAGTCAGCTTAGTCTCTAAATATTCAAAGTTCTGTTTTTCTGAGTTCTTTGTTATATTGGTTTTGTAGGTTCTTACTGAACCAAAAAATGCTCTCTGTAAACAATACAAGAGGATGTTCGGCATGAACAATGTAAGCTTATAATGTTGTATCAATAATATTCAGGAATTATTTTTCCATTTTATCTCTCCTCTCAAAATTTAACAAATCCATCTTCCACTTTCTTCATTATTCACTTGATTTACAGGTCAACTTACAGTTCACAGACGATGCCATGAGGTTGATTGCAAAGAAAGCAAAAGCCAAAAATACAGGTGCACGAGGTTTAAGAGCCATATTAGAAAATATTCTGACAGAGGCCATGTTTGAGGTATAATTCGGTAGGCCATTTTACATGCTTTTCATATCATGAAAAAGCTAGAGTTAGGAACCTGAGAATTTAGGTTTCAGCTCTTACTGTACTTTTACAATTATAATGCGATTCCATTCCATTGGAGCCACAAGTATTAGAGAGAAGGGTAATTGACTCCCCTTGACAATAGTTGAACTGCTTGAATTTGCTTTGAATTTACTGTTAATTGCTGTTAAGATATGTCAGTGCACAACTAGTATTCAACACTGACTAATTCATCATCTGGCTCCTTAAACCATGATAGCACGTTACGTAGGAAGGATCGGATAACATTAGACATTATTAAAAAGGAATAAAGAAGGTAAAATCCTATTCATTATACTGTCCAATAGAGCATATCAAATGTGCATGGGGCGTCTATATGGTAGCGAGTTGCTCATAGATTCCGTTCTCTGGAGGCTTGAATGTGGAGGCCATTCTGCGGTCCTTATTTATTGCCGGCTTAATTTACAAAATTATAGCTCTTGTATGTCACCTGAGATTGCTGTGCTGACTAGATGGCAGTTGCACGATTTTTTCGTCTCGCAATACCGCCTTCTTAAATTGTCTTGTGCTACTTCTAGATTCTACAGCTTTTTCCACAATACATGGTTACTTATCATACTGTAATGCTCGAAGGTTCCAGATGCAAAATTCGGAAAATACTCCGTAGACAGAGTTTTGGTCGATGAAGAGGCTGTTGGTACACTAGATACACCTGGATGTGGAGCAAAAATTCTCCGCGAAAATTCTGGGTCAGAAGAAATTGCTAGTCAAACAAAATCAAGAATTACAAAGGTATGCACTCTTGTTCCCATGTACATTGACTTCTGAGCTCCTTGGTAGCCAGTCTTCAGCTATTTTGCCCCTGTTTGACATACATTATCTCAAAATACATTCTTTCAAAACTCATTTTTAACCACACATTTTTCAATAAAATAACATTTCCAATCACATCAATAACTTTTCCTTACTTTTTAACCACATATTTCCCATCATATCACTATTTAAAATGTATTTTTTCTTCAATAATATGTATCAAACATTGCATTAACTGCAAGATGAAGTTCTTCTAGGAAGTGAATACGTAAACATTATTTTTCTCGGTATCGCCATCCACCTTTCTTTATTGGCATTTTGACTTGATTACATGAACATATGTTTAATTCCGCCCCCTCTACAGTCATCAAGGGTTGTGAATACCATATGGATCTAAAAAAGTGACCATGCCATAGTAACTTTTTCTCGCTTCCTTATTTTGAGTATTACCTAAAACCGTCTTCCAGCGTAGTTGTCATATTTTATGGACCAACCCTCTTTCGGATGTTCTACTGTTGGCTCAATAAAGTCTGGAAAATCACTCGATCACTGCCGTTTTAACAGTCTTCCATTTTTAGGAATATAAACTCTATTGTGGCCATTTTAGCATTAGAGTGACTAGACACTGTAACTGGATTATCCACATAAATTTCGTTTCTTTTTTTCGTTTTTTCCCCCCTTTCAAATAATTGCCTGAATTACAGGAAGAAGGTACACCAACGAAGGGAATCACACAGGAAGACTTAGATGATTCAGTAACAGCCATGAGCTTGTAGTGCGTCTTTTTGAGTGTGTGCGAACTTTGTATATATGCATAATCTTATAATTTGTGAGACACAGTTCTTCCGTCCCAATTTTTTCCTGTTTTAATGGTAGCCTCCCTTGAGAAGCCGGCGATAAGTGTGGACCATATTTATTTATTTTTAATTTTAAAAGAAATAATATTTAACATAAAAGAATTAAAAAACTGCCATTCCCGTTAAAAAAAACGTATTCAACAGAAGTTAGCATTAAGTCCCTGTTTGATCCTTGTTTTCTAAAATTTTCTTCTAAATTTATTTTCAATCATGTATTTTATGGGATTTATAAATTTTATAAATTATTTTTTTATAAAAATCCACTGGAAGCCCAAAAGTTCTTTTTCTTAAAATAATGGAATTTGGTTAAAGCGAAAATGTGTTTGTTGACATTTTAAATAATAATAATTAATTTTAGCTGGTTTTTAATGAAAAATTTAAAATGACAAAACTATCCTTATTAAAGGACACATAAATATATGAATGCATTGATGAAATATCAGTGTTATTAGAACTGGTACTCCGTCGGTTCGATAAGTGAAATCAAGAATTGGACTCAAAGTTGGGTCGATTAGCAGAAAAACCTACATTCTAAAAAATCGTCCAAAAATTTGTCGACACTTTCGATTTTTTATGAAAATTGTTGATCTATTTTCGCTTTCATTGGTTTAAATTTATAAAAATCACCAAAAATTAAATCCAATAATTCATATTTTCATTTTTTTGTAAATTTATTTTTTTGTTTAATTTTTAAAAACACTGGGTGGATCACCAATTCGACCCTTTTCGTTTTTTGGGCAGATGCCTAGTCTATGACTTTGTTTGAGCCACACTTTCTTTTTTTTTAAAATGCATTCCCAGTTTTGACCCTATTTTAACTGCACATTTTTAATAAAATAATACCACATGAAAATCTAAAATATTTTCTAAAATTATAACCATACATTTCTCATCAATACATTATTCGAAAATGCATTTTTTTTTGACAAAAATGGGGCTCAAACAAGCTCATAACTTGATTGTTTGAGCTTCATTTTTGTTGAAAATCCATTTTTTAAAATCCATTTTTATTACACATTTTTCAATAAAATAATATTACACGTAATTAAGAAAAATTTCTTCATTTTTAATCACATATTTTTCAAAAAATTTCTTTCAAAGTGGGATTCAAACAAGGGCTTATAAATTTTTTTTAAAAATGTTTATGGCATGCTTTTTTGTAGGTGACAAATACATAGCCCAGTTCCATTAAAATTTTAATATATTTTTCTCTCTTTTTTTAAATATATATTTTTTAATAAAATAATATTATACGTAATTCAAAACTTTTTACATTTTTCACAAAATTTGATTTTAGCAGAGCCCAAACAATGACATAGTTTGTTGATAATTGAAATAATTAACAATGGCTAATAATTTAAATTGAAAACACACACATAGCCTAAGTACATAAAATATTTATAGACAACACTTAACATGCATTCACGTGAAGATGAAAAAAATAAAAACAAAACAGATGAATCACGTCACGTCATCGTCAATAAAAAAATATGCCAAAAATTTTCTGAGCTTTTTCCTCAAAAAATTCCACTAGCAGTAACAATGACCCGAGGGTCCAAACTTGCTCTTCCCCAAGTCTCCATGAAGAGGTGTGGAATTAGCCAAAAATAATCAATCGCCCCACTCCCTTTAAGACTCAAAACACTGTGCAATATTCACCCTCTCTCTCACTGGCGTTAGGGTTTAAGAAGAGAAAAAGCTAAGAAAAAGCACCAAATCATCGCTCGATCAATCAAATATGTAATAATACACACTGAAAATCTCTCATCTGTATATGATTGTATTGACACTCAAAAAATAAGGTCTTCGATTAAGCTGTGAAAATTAACAATTGCATTGCCGATATACAGGTGTGTAGAATTATATCGGGTTTTCTTAGGGAACCTGGTTACTGTCTTTCTATATGCATCTTCTTTTTCGTGCTTACGTGATTTTGTATTTTGTGATGTATGGATTTGACAATTTTGCCTTTTTAGTTGTTTCTCGCGGATTTGGATATGGATGATATGCATGCTCAAAATGATTTTTTCTTGCTTTTATTCTTTTCAATTATATGCATATTGGAATATCGACTTTCTTTTCATGATTTGAAGTTATTATTTCATTTTTGAATGAACTGCTATTCGTGATTGATAAAATTGTTTTTATTTTTTTAGTTAATTATGTTTTGCCGTTTCGGTTAAAGTAGTTATATATACTATATAGTGAGTTCTACACTTTCTAGAATCCTTCGTATTGGCAACATGTTAAAATTTGGATTCTTTATGGCCTGCTCGGCACCTTTGAACCAATGCTATAGAAGCAGAACCATATTCGAGTTGATTTTTTCTTTAATTTCTATTTTAAATTTCAAATATCTGCCCCTGAATAAAGAATCAACTTGTCTATGTTGTAATGTATTTATTTTGTAAGTCTCTCATATTCAATTCCAATGCCGTTTCTTTTTGTTATGCAACATCCATCAACTTTAAGTTCTGATCGAATTCTTTTCCCCCTTAAGAACAAATTTATTCTGTTGGCTTTCTACTGTAGCGGATTTATTAATTAATTGTTAATTGATGTGCTAACATATGCTTTTGTTCTTAGTTTGGCAGTGAAACTGTTTCCTTCTGCTGGTACACTCTAATCTGAACGATTCGTCCAAGAGTTCTGCATAGATGGCGAACTTAACCTTAACGGGAATACTTGAGAAGGTAGCTATGGGTGCTGCATATTCTAAGTTATTTTTTCCTTTTAACAGACTTGTGGTGCTCCAGTTAAATTTGTGTACGCAATGCAGATGACAGGGAAGGACAAGGATTACAGATACATGGCAACTTCTGATTTGCTTAATGAATTAAACAAAGAGGGATTCATACTTGACGTTGACCTCGAAGTAAAATTGTCTAATATTGTTATCCAGCAACTTGATGATGCTGCAGGCGATGTTTCTGGATTAGCTGTAAAATGGTCTGTATTGGATTTCCTTATTTTACAAAGATAAATGCTATTGATGTTCTCAGCTATCTCTTATTTTATTTAGATACAATATTGATTTTTATTCATTTATTTTCCTTGAATTTTGTGATTGAATGATCAAGTTTCTTATTCTGAGATCTAGATAATAGTCATTTATTTCCTATGTAATTTGTTTCTTCCTTCTTGTTACCCATACCTTCCTCTAGGACGAGTTGTTGGGTTATTTTCTATTCCCTTGTGCAAACTTGTATTTTATTCATTCTAACATTTTGTGTTCACCAATTGTCTTTCGTGGTTTTATAATTATGTTGCCCGTATTCATATTTCGTCTTCATCTTGTTTGATATTTAAGATTGTAGTTTGGGCATTGAATCCTAGTACTGCGAATCTTCAGATTTAGAACCTGCAAAGTTCAATTTTGATTGATATGGGACACTAGAATATACTTTTTTTGTAGCATGGAACGAAGCTTTCATTTCTTTTAAATCGCGTTCAAGGAGTCTATTTATTCTTGGTGAAATTTTTTAGAAAATATCATCTTCAAGATATTTTGACAATGGTTGCTTTATTGCTTCGATTTGGGATTATATTGTTACACCTTGCTAAAGTTTCACTCCAAAAGATATTAAATCAGCATCTTCATTCTTCTTATTCTTTTATTTTGCTTTTATGTGATATTTAGTCTTGCTCCATTGGTGAAGAAAATTCGTGATCAGCAGATTCTTGAGATGACTAATAAGCTTTGTGATAAACTGCTGAATGGAAAAGAACAACATCGTGACATTTCAAGTATTGCTTTGAAGACAATTGTTTCGGAAGTTCCTACCTCATCCATAGCACAATCTGTACTTGTATCCATATCTCCAAAGTTGATAAGAGGAATAAGTTCCCAGGTGAGTTATTATATACCATTCAGCACCATTGGTATCACGTGCAAGGCTAATATAATTCTCTGATGATGGTTCTTTTGCAACTGAATTCTTGTTTGACATTAGCCAATGGTAGATGGTTTGAGATTCAAGAGGAGTGATGTTATCTCCACGTTTCTTTGAAAGGGATAAGAATTGGCCCCATAATAACTTTTACTGTACTAGATAGACGATGCTGATTTTTTGATTTCCAAAGATCATTGATTAGTTGTCAGATCTTTCCATTCTCCAAATTGAATTTGCACTTAATGCATTTGGGCAAATTTTATCCATTATTGGGTCACATTAAGTTCATTTCTTGGTGATCTGAAAGTTAATTAGTTTCAGTTAGTCTACAACTGCATTATGAGCTGTTGGTTTTTAAAAATCATTAAAGATGTCACCTGCTGATCATATCGTAAAACACCTTTAAGCACAAGGGCAATTGATCTCTTTCTCAGGCTAGGGATGCATGGGTAAATAACATTGTGTTAACTAACCATAAATGAAGGGAATGATGATTTTTTTTTTTAACTCCCATGATTTCAGAGCTACACGATGCTAACACAATATGACTTCATTCGCTCTGTGACATATGTTTTTCATGATTGCTCCTATGATATTAGCAACGGGCCTCTTCATTAGAGACTCTTGCTTTCCTAATTGGCTTTAAAGGCGATCGGAGACTATATGCAATGAGCTTGCGATATATTTTTGAAATTCTTGGAATCTTCTTTGTTGGAGTTCTCTTGTTGCTTTTATGGTCTCCATTTATTGAATGTGAAATAAGCATTTCTCGAGGCTTTCTTCATTTTCACATGAAAGAATACCTTCTCTATCATGATGCTTTAGGATGTTCAGAAAAAAAACTGATGTATTAGAGATTTCAAAGATTGTCTCTCCCTAGGTCCGACAAATATAAATCAAGAATGTCACTGTGTTCAGTGTTTATACTTCATAAGACGAGCATCACGTGGCACTAAATAATTACTACAACAACAAATGAAGTCTTTTTCCTAATAAAATTTGTAGTTGGAAGCTAGATGACTAATTGCAGAACTAGTTTTTTATGCCCTTTGAAGCTTTATAACTTATTTCAACTTGTCTTTCCTTTTTTTAGGGAATTTTCACTGAAATCAAGTGCGAATGCCTCGATATATTGTGTGATGTTCTTCATAAATATGGAAATTTAATGGCATCAGATCATGAAGTATTATTAGGTGCATTGTTACCTCAGTTGAGTTCCAATCATGCCAGTGTCAGGAAGAAGGCTGTTTCATGTGTAGGTAATATCAACTGAATGTGAAAATCTTTTGAAAAAGCGTGTTAGTCTTTCTGTATTGTGTATAACTTGATCTTGTAGTCCTGATTTTTCCTATAAACCTAACTGATATTTCCTATAAATCTAATTAAGCTTACCACTCTGCCTTCAGCGTCTCTTGCTTCAAGCTTGTCAGATGATTTGCTGGCAAAAGCTACAGTTGAAGTTGTTCGGCTTTTGAAAAATAAAGCCAAAAAACCAGAAATTACACGCACAAACATTCAGATGATTGGGGCTTTAAGGTAATTAATCTCAGTTTTATTTCTCTAATGATGTTTGTATGTGTCCCTGAATTACCCATGAATATTTGGTTTGTAAGTCGCGCTGTTGGCTATCGCTTTGGTCCCCATCTTGGAGATACTGTTCCAATATTACTTAGCTACTGTACAAGTGCATCGGAGAATGATGAAGAGCTTCGTGAGTATAGCTTGCAGGTATGTAATTTTTTTACATGCTCTTTTAAGGTTACCTTTTGTTGAAGTTATGCTATAACGAGGTATTTTCATTGTAGGCTCTTGAGAGCTTTCTGCTGCGGTGTCCCAGGGATATTTCTTCCTATTGTAACAACATCTTACATCTTACTTTGGAATATCTTAGCTATGATCCTAATTTTACTGATAACATGGAGGAAGACACAAATGATGAGAGTTATGTGGTGGATGAGGATGAGTATGTCATGCACTCATTTGGAATTTTAAGTATGTTGTTTATGATAAGAATTTGTGATATGTGTTATCTTCATGGATTTATAGCGAGAGCGCTAATGAATATACGGATGACGAAGATGTGAGCTGGAAGGTCCGTAGAGCTGCTGCCAAATGCTTAGCAGCCTTGATTGTTTCTCGCCCAGAGTTTCTATCGAGGCTATACGAGGAGGTATCCATTGTATAAGAGTTTTTGAACATGGCTGTAGTGAATCTGGACCATTCACCTTGGATATTATGGAAATTTATTACAGTATCAGTTACATGTCCAACTTCCAAGGATCATTAAGTTCTATAAGTCGTCACTAGATATTGAGTTCTAATTCTCTTTCTCATAATACTGGACTCTTATTTACTTTCTAGCGCAAAAGATCCTAGTTTAAAGAATAATGTTATAAAGTACCAATCTAGGTGGCCACACTTTATATGTGCAATTAAATGAACGCTTTGACTTTATATTTAAATGAATTTATCATGTAATGACATCTAATTGCCACCTAGACTGGTGCTAAGTACCATTGGTGCTAAATAGCATTACTCTAGTTTAAGTCATAACCAACAATAACATTCTCTTTTAAGTTCAAATTGTTCATTATATTTGGCTTATATACTAAAATTGATGGAAAACGTAGAGGCGGTATTACCAGGTAGGCACCCTCTCCCTGATACGATGGATCCCTCAAAATCCAAAACCCAACCACCACCCAAC
>CAIGRP010072672.1:0-29390 GCA_903798385.1 Fraxinus cuspidata | reverse complement strand
GGAAAAGTTGAAGGGTTGATTTGGTGGAGTGGATGGTAAAAAAGTACAAGAAAAATAAAATTTTGAGGTTAAATAAATTAGTTCACTGGTGAACCAGTTAATATTACAGGTCAACTCTTGACTTGTTTTAAACAATTTTATTTTTACAAAAATTTTGGTATAAATCAGACCGATATTTTGGATGGAATGGGGTATTGGTATGATTTGGTCTGATTTTCAAAACATTGGTATTAACCATATAATTTTGAGCATGTTCGAACTTCTTTCACAAACGAAGCGACTTGGTACAAAATAGATATATGCCAATACCGACGATAAAGTGGAGGATTATATGATTGCTACATACAACATAATGTTTCAAGGTGGCTATATGATTGCTACATACATGATACTACATAATGTTTCAAGGTGGCCAAACTCTCATCCTATTTGATGTCATGTTTGCATCGAAGATTTGGCTGAACTTGATCCAATTGTTGTTCTTGTAATAGTGATCTTTTGCAACGGTGACATTTACTATGGTGTTGAATATTTGTATAATAGTTTGAAGTAGTGGACTATGAATTACACATTTATAGAAAACTATTTCAAATGGCTATAAAAGTTAAACTTCCAAAATAGTTTGTCCATCTAGATATTTATGAGCATATGAATGTACGTATCTTTAAGAGATGCACAAATAACAGTTGACACGGTATCTGTTAACCCGTTAATTGTTTGACGAGCCTATGACAAAATTTGAATCACACTTTTTCAAGCAAAGGAGAAAATAATTGGAGAACATTTGTTGGAGTTAGACAACATGTGCGCTTGGTAAATTAGTTGAGCTATAGAGGGATTGCCTCTAGCTTTCGATTCAAGTGGATGCTATCTATTTCCTCTGATGAATACAAGGAAAAGTGTACTTAAATATCATTACGAAATCTCCAGAGGATGACAGAGAGCATAAATTTTCATGATGCTTGACATGTCCTGCAAATGAGAAGTGGATAGAAGTAATAGGAGTGATGGAGTCGAGAAATTTAAACAAGTCAAGGATTTGGTGGATGTTCTTACTAGACAGCAAATTTTGGAGAATATATAAGTTTTTGAAATTTGAGCATAAGGATAATGAATTTATTAAGTTCATTTTTGGACAAAGGAATGAAAAATTGTAGCTAGATTTTACTTCTGGACGCTTGTATTAACCATAATAGTGGGTTTAAATTAAGAGGTACATCAAATAGACTATATTACTTTTTTCAAAGGAGAATTTGTTCAAGAGAATTACACAACTGTATCATAACTCCAATAGTTATATTTATGGCATGAAGTAATTATCTTGATAGTGGTACTTAAAATTTGACAAGCTTAAATTCCGTACAATTTTATTATTAGATGAATATCACCAGGGGCGGATCCAGGACCGAATTCCAGACGGGGCTAATACGTAAAAAAAAAAAAAAAATTACACAAGAAATTTTTTTTTTTTACAAATTTTTTTTTCCTACTAAAAAATAAAATGGGCTGGGGCTAGGCCGGGCTATAGCCCGGTCCAGCCCCCCCTTAAATCCGCCCCTGAATATCACTGTATTTATGGGCTGATTCCATCGGGGTTCTCGTAACAATCAAACTAATGAAATTATTTGTTGATTCATGAAGCATGACGTGCATGTGGAGAAGTGCTATTATTTTGTCAATACTAGTCATTGACACGTGCGTTGCACGAATTTTGTATTTGTTGTGTTTTTATCAGTGTAGAAATTGCAAATATTAAAAAAAAAAGTAGTTTAAGATTTATTGTATTATTCAGAAGTCTTGGAAGCATATTATTGATTCGTTAGTACTCCAGCTAACAATGTGATTATTTCAAAACCTGAAAAATACCAAACAACATTGAAATAAAAGAGAAACAACGATCTCAATAAAATCCAATTCTCCAACATAACTACGTGAAAAAAAGGAATTAAAAAGAACTAAAAATGAAAACTTATACAGATAATATTAGAAAATTAAGCAAAAGATGAACACACAATATGGAATGAGCCAAAAGAATTTATGATAAATAAGCTTTAACGCGTTAGGAAAAATAATTAACACATATGTTAGTATTCTTCATCACATTTTGTGCCCAAGACAGTTTAGTTTCTACCACAATAGCCAATTCTATATGCACCTTATCAAATGAAATTTCAATCCATATAAGTTCACTAGATTATAAACTATTTGTATTATTAAAATAAAAAGGAAAACCTTAGAAAAAAGTTTATTTTTAACAAATTCGTCTAATATTTCAGACTATATTCCACTTTTTTGTATCTACAAAATAGCCTTCTACGCATAAATATAAATTCAGCAGATTAAGCAGCAGTTTTAGCTTGTAACTGAAAACATTTTCTTTCTAGAATGAGAAAGCCTACGTGATTGATGGTCATATGGCTACAAAGTAATAATATCAACTTGCAACTAAATTAGAATTTAAACAACAAACATGTAACACATAAATAAAATGAATAGTTTTTGAAGCAGTCGTTAATAANCATTTTCTTTCTAGAATGAGAAAGCCTACGTGATTGATGGTCATATGGCTACAAAGTAATAATATCAACTTGCAACTAAATTAGAATTTAAACAACAAACATGTAAAACATAAATAAAATGAACAGTTTTGGAAGCTGTCGTTAATAAAAACCCGTTTAACAACTTCTTTTGTTAAGATTAAAAAGCTTAGCTATAAGTAAATTATTAACTTTTTGAACAATAGGTTAGAAAAAATAGCATATCTAAGCTTATTTAGTACAAAAAGCTTTTTAACCCTTAACAAAACATGCTTTTAATAAAGCGATTAAGTCATTAGAGACTCACCATAATTATCATGTGAATACATCATTTGAGGGTTCAAGCGAGATGTTAAGGCTTCCACCCATAATACAAAGAGCGAATCAAATACAAAAAAATATAAACATTACATAAGTGAATTATAGGCGTCGCAAAAAATATGAAAAGTTTTACAAACTCTAATAGTCTTAATTATATATATGCTCATAAGGCTATTCCAAATGTGGACATTTGACATGTGCGCACGAAGGATAACTGATGCCATACCTATCTGTTTGTAACTGTACTGTGGGAGTCTCTTTAGCTGTGTTCTTTAGTACAAATTAAATGAGTGTAATAGATATTTTCAGCATTTTTTTGTGCAAATATGGTTATCCATTAATAGCAGGATCAACGAGGATGTAGAGAGTATTCATTATAGCAAATGACTACAGTAATGTTTCGTCTGTATATAGTCATCCTGTCTAGACAAACTGATTCTATTAGATATCCAAAAATGAAGCATTCTATATATTTGAGTAAAGAAATTACATAGTTTTGCCTGAATAAAAAGTTTTACGTTTGATTAAATATAAAATTAAAGTAGAAAATAAAATATTATAGTAAACAGTAAATAGTTTAAATACTCACCAATTATTTGCACAAGTGAATGTGTACTTGTAAGAGCGGGGATTGACGGGGCAACGCCCCTCGTGGGGTCTCGGGGGCAACGCCCTCTAAATGAATTTTGATTTTCAAGTATGTGTTGAAAAGATATAATTAATTTATAATCAAATCTAACATAAATTTCAACCTATTTTAATATAAATACAAAGAGTANATGTGAATGGTTTGCCACTTTGAAATGGGGATTGACTTGACCGGTCAGGTCGCGGGGGTCGAGGGGGCAGCGCTCTCGACGGGGATCGACGATTGCGAGCTTTTTTCATTTTTTAAATGTTTTTGAATTAAATTATTAATAAGTGTACTTGTATTTAGTTTGTGTAAAATGTAAGAAAATGTTATCGCCTAAATTTAATAATAATAAAAAAATAAGTCAATTTGAAAAAAAAATGAAGAATTATATCCAAAACAATCGAGAGTTAAAAAAAAAAAAAAATCGTGCCACGGAGACATGCGTCGAGACAATTTTTTTTTTGTTTTTAAAGTATAAATGTCTCTGCACGGAGACATGATGTCTCCGTACCGCGGGGAATTTTTTTTTTTTTTTACTATAAGAGTGCTAACAATTAAAATCTTTCAATTCATCATGTTAGTTCTTGCCTGCTCATGAATTAAATAATAGTTGGAAATGTTGTCATTTTTGATAATCTTCGATGACAGTCTTTTTTTTTTGTTATATTGTAGTGATTCTAAATATATGGGTAAGAATAAAAAAATAATGCAGATTATTCAAAGTCCGACATCGTTTTTATAGCAGATTGGAAAAAAATGATGTGGTATAAAATTGGAGGACTGGAGGTATGAAGATTTGGAAAATGAACAATAACATCTCATTGAGTTACTGTTGGATCTACAGTAACCCAAAATTGACTTTTTTTTATTATAGTAGGAAATGTAGCATGTTTAGATTAGTATGCAATTAAATTAGTCCATGTTTAAGCCTCAATAATTTCATAACTTATTTTTACTCATACATTCTACCATAAAATAATTTTACATCTAAATTCAATTTTTTTCATATTCTTTAATCACACATTCTCTACAAAATCATTATTTCAAAATACATTTCTCCCACAAATTAAATGGGGTTCAAATAGGGACTTAATAAAATAAGATAACTTTTTTTTTTTGTACTTGCAAGAGAGAATTGTTTTTCTACACATTCTCACTGTGTGTAAGAGAGAGAATTGTTTGGGAGCCAAGTACAATTAATAAAGAATAACGTTATCTAAAACTATTGATAGTACAATACCATTATAGATGACGTTAAACCTGATATACTTAAATTAATTATTTAATTATACATTTCATTTAACGTCGGGAGCATTATCTAGAGCAAGGTATTAACACCGGTGAATCTAAATTTGATTGCTCATTGATAAATGTTGAAGAAGAAAAGTCAAATTAAGTCAACTCGTGCGTCTCTTTTGTATCCACTGCCACACAGAATTTTTATCTCCTAAGCTGTCTTTTTAGACCAACTCCATAAAAGGTCAAAACAATTCTCTAACCACTGCAATTTCGTCAGATTCAAGCCTATTCATCAACTGGATTTCTGTCTATTTCTAAGTATTCTACAAATCTGCATCTGAATCAGGACAAGGAACGAGTAGAGGTATGTCCCCTTTACTTCACACGTTTTCAGTTATCTTTTTTCTGGGCATTTTACGAAATTTACAGTCAATACATGATCATGAAAAAAATTTTCTTTTACGGGGAGCATTTGTTTCTTTCTCTTTCTTGATTGGCAAGTTTGAAATGATTTCTAGAAACTTTACACTCAGTAGAATGATACTATGACGGTGCATGTTTTTGGTAAACGGTTATAATCTATGGATCTTACTGAATGTATGGATAATAAGTGGATGATACATGTGATTCCTAAGAAATGTGTGGATAAAAGGTACAAGAGAATTGATTAAAGTATAATTGTTGACCTAAAAAACACCTAACCACGTTCCCGCCTGCCCTTATGTTACCTGCATTTAACGACGGGGCTCTTTCTTTGCAACTTCGTCTTATAGACATTTTTGTGATCCGATGGATCGCTGTGTCCTGAAAATTTGCCCACTTTTAGCATCACAAAGCCTGAGGGTACTTCTTTCTCCTTGATTTCCTTTGAGAATGGCAGGTTCTCAATGTCACTTATGGACGACTAACTCATTTCTATCTATTTATAATTTAAACCGATTATAAACAATTCCCAAACATGCAGTTTGTTTCTCTGCATTAACAAATTCAGGGCCTAATAACTTTCTTCAGTAGCTGAATGTCATAAGTAAAACTCTAGTAAAGACAAATGACTATTCACAATCGTGCCCTCATTTTTATTTTGATGCTGATAGGCTTCTTTCATTTTGCTGTTAATTATATCTGCTGGGTGAGCTGCATATTGATAATGGTGGAGCAAGCTTTCACGGTTTTTGGGCAGCTCACAGAATACGTAGTGGACCCAATTTTGTGCCAATTCAAGTATTTATTTTGCTACAAAAGTAAAATTAAAAATTTGACTGATGAATTGGAAATTCTTGAAAATAAGAAAATTGAGGTTCAAGCAATGGTTGATGCAGCCAAAAGAAATGCAGAAGTTATTAGGCCACTTGTTTCAGCATGGTTGCAAAAGGTTGATGACCTAAATGAACAGACGGATGAAGTACTGAAAGGTGCAGCAATTTCTGAAATGCAGTGTCTATTCCTTAGATGTCCAAATTTAAAGACCCGTTATCTACTAGGCAGGAAAGCCACGAAGACTGCTGCGACTGTTAAGCTCCAAGTGGAAGGTACATTTGAGAGAGTGGGCTATCCTACACCACCGGTGCTGATGCCAAACCAATCCTCCCATCAGGACTTCTACGGTTTTGAGACAAGGATAACAACCAAGAAGGAAATCTTGGAAGCTCTGAAGGACAAAGATATCAATATAATCGGGATTTGTGGCATGCCTGGAGTAGGTAAGACGACAATGGCGAATGAAGTAGCCACCCAAGTCAAAGATGAGAAATTATTTGATGAGGTTGCGATGGCAATTGTATCTCATGTTCCGGACATAATAAAAATTCAGGATGAACTTGCTGAAAAGCTCCATTTGAAAATGGAAGAGAAGACTGAAAGTGGGAGAGCTCAACGAATTTATGCTAGACTTACGTATGATAATAAGAGAATTCTTTTGATATTAGATGACGTCTGGAAAGAAATTGATTTGGGAACTATAGGAATTCCTCCAAAGGATGATTGCAAGGGATTGAAAGTTCTGTTTACAACACGAAATGAAGATGTATGCATTGACATGGGAGTGCAGAGGAAATTTGAAGTTGAAGTTTTGTCTCAAGAAGAAGCACATAAACTTTTTGAGCATTCTGCAGACATTTCTAATTATACAATTAATGTTGCGAACAGCACAGCTCACGAAGTTGCAAATGAATGTGGAGGCTTACCTCTAGCACTCGTGACTGTTGGCAAAGCACTAAAAAATAAAATGCCACATAAATGGAGAGATGCACTTCAACAGTTACAAAGGTCTAGGGTAACAAATCTCAGAGGAATGCACGATTTGGTCTACTCGAGAATAGAGTTAAGCTACAACTATTTGGAAACTGACGAAGCCAGGTCCTTGCTTTTGCTATGCTCTATATTTGCTGAAAAACAAAGTATTACAATTGAAAGATTGGTTAGATATGCAAGGGGACTAGAGCTGTTTCAAAATACAGACACATTATCAGAAACCAGAGATCGGGTATATTCGATTGTCGATGATTTGAAACGTTGTTATTTATTGTTATCAGGTGAGGAGGAGGAGGAGGTGAAATTACATGATGTTGTTAGAGGTTTTTGCTTACTAGACAAACCTGGATATCTAGTGAAACATGCTGATTTGGAAGAGTGGCCAAAAGATAACAAGGAATCATACATTGCCATCTCAATGACTTTTGGTGTGCTGGATGAGCTTCCAAGTGGGTTAAAATATGGGCACCTCAAGTTGTTACGGGTGCGATGCGATTCGGGGGAACAAAATATATCTGGAGAATTTTTTAAAAATATGCAGGAACTCAGGGTTCTTGAATTTAATTGGATGAACATTCAAATTCCGTCGTCAATCCAATTGTTGACGAGTCTTCAAAAACTTTCCTTGGACTACTGCGATTTAATGTTTGATATCTCAATGATTGGCAGTCTAAAGAAGTTGGAAATTCTCACTTTTTATCATTCTTATCTCTATGTTGATTTTCCCACTAAAATAGCAGAACTTAGCAACCTAAAGTTACTGGATTTGAGATTTTGGACAGGCCCCCGCCCACTTCCACCTGGTGTTTTATTGGGTATGAAGAAACTGGAAGAGTTGTACTTTGGAGAATACTTTGAAACAAGAGATGAAGAAAAGGGGTACATTATTAAAGAGATAAGTTCACTGACTGCTCTCAACACTTTCCAAATTTCCACAGATGATACTCAGTTTTTGATGCAAATATTGCATGTTTTGTGCGTCGAGAACCTGAAAAGATATGAAATCACCATGGCTGAAAAAAAGGGACTCAGTACTGGAGATTATCATGTCACAAGGAGGCTGGACCTCCTAGATGGTACTGACGCAGGTACTCTTTTGCAATGTGGATTTAACTCGTTAATGAGGACAGCTTACCAACTTTATATTGTAAAAGCAATAGCTTGGAAGAAGCTTGTGAGTGGGTCAGATAAAGATGGTTTCTTTAACTTGAAGAAGCTGAGGCTACTAAGTGGTGATTTTGAGTATATTATTGATGCCACATACTCCATTCCAAGTGGAACCTTCTGTAATCTGGAGCTTCTGAAATTGGAAGGTTTGCATAATCTCGTACAGATATGCAACGGAAATCTTCCAAGAACGGAACATTTTGGGAGTCAGATGTTTCATAATCTCACGATTCTTGAGATTTATAATTGTGATGCAATTAGAAGCTTGTTTCGGGAGTCAGTTGCAAAATGTATGATGAATCTCCAAAGACTAGATATATCCAAATGTCCGATGTTAGAGGAAGTTGTTTCAATGGACACGCAAGAAAATTTAGTTAGTGAGATGCTTGGGTTCCCTAAACTAAAAAAAGTCACTCTTCAATTTTTGAGCATATTTAAAAGCTTCACATCCGAGTCGAATAAAGTTGATGATTGTCAATCATTGTTCAACCAGGTATATATCTTTCCTCTTGTTTGCGTACGCGAGGCCATATCTGATGTTTAGTCCTATTTTGGCTGATACAACTAATTGAATTTCGCAGGTTGCGTTGCCTAACATGGAGATGTTGGATATTCTTCAGTTGGATTGTATAGTAAAGCTACTGGGTGAAGAGGAAATGCCAATCACATCTCTTTCTAAAATAAGAGTCATCACTGTGGGTAGCTGTGGTAATTTATGGACCATTGCACAATCTGATTCAATTAAACTACTGCAAAATCTTGAAGGTCTTGTAGTATCTGATTGTGCAAAGGTAGAAGTATTGTTTGACCTTGAGGGTTTAAAGGTTAACAAATATGATGCAGAAATTAGTATACTTGGTCGATTAAATTCATTGGAGATGTCTACTCTACCTAAATTAATGCACATTACAAGGATGGTTCCTAAAGGAATTTGTGCCTTCCAGAATTTGAAATCACTTGTAGTTAAAGAATGTGGCGGCTTAAGGTACTTATTCTCGCCTTCTATGATGACTTCGCTTGTGGCTCTTGAAACTATAAGGGTTCAATCATGCGACGCGATGGAAGCGATTGTTGGAAGTGAAGATGAAACATGGGAGCTTGAGAAACTTGAGTTCCCAAAACTCAAAGATGTCAACCTAGAGCACTTGAGTAGTTTTAAGAGCTTTAGATCTAAATTAGACTCCATGCGCGTTCTCGGAACATTATTCAACCAGGTACGTACCTCTCTCTTTGTGTGCTTGCATGAAGCCATATAATTTTTTTTTTTTTTGGAGGATGCTTAGTCCTTTGGAATGGAATTCTGAAGTAATAAGTGAAATTACAAATCCGGTGTCAACTAATCCATTTTCTTGATTTTTTGGCCTTAAATAATTTCGTTATTTATCCAAGAGACATCGTACTTTGTGATGATCGGTGATTATTTGTTTAGCTTACTAGCGAAAAAATATAGTATATATCCTCGGTGTAGAAAAGATTTTATAGAATCGTGGTCTTAACTGAGAACTAAAAGAATACGAAATATCAGTAATGTTCCAATTACTTACCACATAACTTAAAAAATAAAAAGGCACACTAAGGTTGCTTTTGGAACATATAAGGAATTTAATATAAAATTAAAAGGGATACTATATTAGGTGGATTAAGGTACATAATATTCTTATTACTTTATTTATTTTTAGTCAAGAAACGCTATGTGCACTGCCAATCATTTACATCATATGGAGGATTGATATGAGTTTATGCTAAATAAGACAAGATAGTGTAAATCTTTTGAATAATTTTATTCAAGAATAATGTCGAGGCCTTAATCCGCCATAATACTATCTAAATTCTTCTAATTTTATACTAGATTCCTCATATGGTCTAATGAATGTTAAGTTTCTATAAAATGAGTGGTGTGCTGAGAATTTACTTAATCATGCACAGTGGAAAATAAATTATTTTTCAATTCTCACTACGGATTTGCTTTGTATTTAAATAGAAACTGTGTTTAGAATTAATACATTTGACGAATTATGCAAACTGATTTGCTGATTTTTGAACTCGAATGATAACGATTTGCAATTCGAGCTGTCCAATTGTCCAGCATTCAATGGTGATCCACACAGAGAACAAGAATGACGACTAGAGTTTTCTTTTCCTGTGCTAGCAAGAATAATGAATAATTACTTACACTTTCCAAACCATAACAGTCTATTAATATAAGCTCATTCGGGCTTGACCTGTTTCTTAAACTTAATCCGGTCCAATATTTAATTAATCAAATTAATTAAATCTGGTCCATGAATTAATTAATCCAATTTATCAATTCGGGCCTATTAATAAGCAACCCAATAAATTAATTATCCAAACGCTTGCTAATTAATTAATTTGTGAATCTAATTCTTTTAGTTCTCTTTTGTGTTTGACCCATTAAGTTCTCAATCACGATGCTAACGACGAGAGTTATTATTTTGATCTAATCAAAATCCATAAATTAAAGCATCCCTTTTAATTTATCACTAATTCACATTCATCGTCCCAGATTTGACATCTAGCAATGTGTCGGGCAATACATGAGACGAGAAATGCCATGTGGTGTGACAAAACTAAACTTGTTCGTTTACCGTGAAACTATAATCATTTCGTCAATATAATTCGATCAATTACGAAATATGGATATTTGTCAATCTCAATTATCGATCATATCTCTTATCCCACTGTTAAGTCAATGTAAGTCGAAAACATCTTTTCGACTTATGATTTTACATTGGACTTAGGATTTCATTATCAATTTAATTGGATAAAATGTAGATCATAATCTCTTACTATCTAAGAGTGACGAATCATCTATTGATCACTCACAACCTTCATATGATTCTTGACATACCCGAACGATGTCGTATTAGCGATCCTTGGCAGAGCAACATCCAATATCACTAAAGTATGACCGTCATCATATAAGGCACTATGATGATCTCGAGTCAAAGGACCAATTTCACTACCGNACAACCTTCATATGATTCTTGACATACCCGAACGATGTCGTATTAGCGATCCTTGGCAGAGCAACATCCAATATCACTAAAGTATGACCGTCATCATATAAGGCACTATGATGATCTCGAGTCAAATGACCAATTTCACTACCGAACGTTAGAGATTAACAACTGACACTCAGATAGTTACCCACATGGAATCTCCCCAACGGGTTTCCAATGTTTTGTTCTATAACAAAACATACATGTGTTCATTTAAGTGTTATGACACTTTAACTTGTGAGATCAAATACTTATTTCGCAAGTAAGAAATGTCATATATGATAGTCTATATGTAATAACGATATCTTGTTATTACTTGACCACGAATAATTTAAGATTCAGTCATATTGTAATTTGTATCTCACAATTACAACACATTGTGATTAAAAAATTGCAAAGAGTTAAATCTACGGACTCTATTATTTAACATAATTTCAACAGAAAAGTAATTTAAATAAATAATAGATCTTGCAAGAAAAAAATGCATTAAACATATTAAAAGTGTTGACAACCTAAATCGATTGGGTATAAGGCACAACACTTACATGGTGTAGCTGAACTTTGGAGATTGAATTAGGTAATAACCAAAGAACAAAATTGAAGGTTTTATTGAGTTGCTACATTAGAACACTAGAGATACTGCATTGAGAAATCTGCATGTTGCAGCTTAATTAGAACAAGATTCCTTTTTCTTTGAACCAGATTCTTGATTAGGAAAATATAAAAAATTAATTGACTACTCATCATTTTAAATCTTATTCAGCCACACACTACACATTAAGCAAATTATGCCAAACTATTATATTTTATAATTGGTCTTGTAATAAAGTAATTCTCTTTTGTTTAGACTCTAGGTTTATTTCAAATTTTCAAATGTTCTTTAAATAAGGTCAATATTTTCCTGCAGATTAGATTGGCTAATCTGGAGGTGTTAGATATCGATGGATTAGGTGACGTGTCTGTATTATTCGACTTTGAGGGTATAACAGCTAGTGAAGGTCATGTAGAAAGTTTACTTGGTCGATTAATATCATTGAAGATTGAAAGACTACCTAAATTAGTAAACATTACAAGGATGGTTCCCGAAGGAATCCATGTCATGCAGAATTTGACATCACTTGTCGTTTCAGATTGTAGTAGTTTAAGGTACTTATTCTCACCTTCAACGGCGAACTTGCTTGTGGCTCTAGAAACTCTAGAGGTCTACGAATGTCAAGAAATGGAAGACATTGTTGGAAGAGAGAAAGAAGGCACCTCAGATATTGATATGGCCAAAGAAGGAACGACAAGAAGAATCGTGTTTCCTAAGTTGAGCAGTTTAGAACTTTTATCTCTCGATAGATTCAGAATGTTTTGCTCTCAAAACTACGAACTCGTGTTCCCTTCACTCCATAAATTGGTCATTCTGTATTGCCCCGTGATGACAAAATTTTGTTCCGGACATCTAAATGCACCAGAGCTTAAGCAAATACAGATAGGAGAGGGCCAATATGTGGATATTTCCAATTTCATTGATGACTCAGGTATATATATTTATGTTCTGATCTCCATTTTACATCATCTACATGCTATAATTGCTTACACATTATTTATTAATGTAAGAATACTTAGCAAATTAGTACGTTCTGTCAGGCTTACTGGAGGAGGAGGAATAGATTTGTCTCTGCAAAGGCAAATGGTGATGGAATTATTTCTCGAGTTTTGGTACGTTACTATAGAGGTTGACATAATGGGTGACTTGGCCGCCATGCGGCCATTTGGTCACCCCTTATGTTAAGGTGAATGGTAACATAGCACAACTCTTATTTCTTATCTATTTTGAATTTTTCTTATATACTCATTGTTTAAATTATTTGAACTCATGTATTAAGTTATCCTTTCTCTTATTTGATTGGCTTGAGTCCATTTCGATAGGATATGGAGATCGATTTGATAGAGTTAGGTAAATTTTAAAAAAAAGAAAGTGTAAAGATTTTGACTGTATACAATAATTTTCATTTGCTCAATTGAAGTGTGAAGATTTGATTAAATTGTACTAAGAGAGAACAAATGACTAACTTATTTCTACATTGTTCTAAATAATATCTATGGGAAAAAGTAAAATAGAAAGTAATAGTGCCAAACAAAAAACAAGCAACAGTGTTAGGACATTATTGTTATTAATGATATTTTTGAAATTGTAAATATTTGGCTATTTATTTATGTTTCTTATAAATAAATTGTTGCATCTACAAATATGAGCATGTGACTAAGTGAATTCGATCACCTTTTGATGGTATGAGTTATGCGTTTTTTGTTGAAAAACACGGATATATATAATTTACATTTTTATCGGGAATTGATTTGTCGTGGTTAGTAGCATTTTATTCTAATGAGGATGTAGGGTAAAAGATTCTACTTGGGGTACATTAGTATTTGAGTGTATATATACTTTGGAGTGTATTGAATATGGTCATGCGTAGATTAATTATTATAGAATGATAACGCACATAAATTAATATGCACTTGATTGTCTTGTAAGTCACCTAAATTTATTATGTAGAGGTTGCTATAGTGAAAATGATGCTCTTCAATATGTCACTGATCGAGATCAAATTACATGATGAAATATCTCAGTACGTTGAGATATGTTGGGAGCTGACAAAAATCGAAGTAGTAATTACATATTAACGTTTGGAATTCGTCACCCTGTTAGATGGATTAATGAGTTCGCGTAATTTTTTTTTTAAGAAAGCGGTTTAAATCTGGTTCTAGGATGCCTGAATCATTATTTTGTGATTCTATGTCAAATAAACTGTTTCAAGAAAAACAAGCTTAACCGAGAAAATAATTAGAATGGTGAAACAGTCATTTTTGCCCTAATGTAATTATTCAACGTCCAATGGAATAAGACAAAGATGACAAGACATGAAAATCTTCCCCTCCACCTTATGTTATTCGGTTGACGGTGCAAATGATATTTTTTTTAAATAAAAAATCAAATAATTATATACATTTTAATATACCCAATATTGTTTACCTCCTATTTTCAATTTAAGTATATGCTAGACTTTTATACAAGTCTAATACGATACGCCGAATGCATGCATAAACTACGTTAAAATCACTCACTGAAAAAAGAAAAAGTATAACACGCATCGTGTTTTAACATAATAACATTTTCGGGGGTGATAAAAAATGTTATTTTGAGGGGAAAAAAAAGCATATTACTTATAAATGTCATTTATACAAAATCAGTGAACTAATTCTACTTAAAGGTAATAAGTCCAAGATTCATTTCATTTGGCAAATCAATCACCTTTACATGGTGAATTTCATTGTCATAATTATTGTTATCGTTATCTATAAATCATCATTAATATTTTCAAAGATCATTTCTTACTATTTCATTTGTATTTATCCGAAAGGTTTGGTGGGTGATAATTACATTTTCATAGTAATCAAGATTTCTTGATTAAGCGAGGCTTAAATATTAATGCCTAATGGCATTATTTTATTTTTAGGTTGATGCTAAATCCAGTAGTATATCCTATTTAATAAAATAGGGCCCACTTGATTAATTGTTAATTTGTGGAATGACTTGATTAATTGGGATTCTCTGTTGAAAAGCTTTGTTTACCGGTTAATAATTTATTGTTTTTGACAAATTCCATCGATACTTGATGCTTAGTTTCATGGTATTTGTTACAATTGAATATATTCGCGACCCTAATAAAACTATTGACATGACGTGGCTAATCAATTAATCGCGAGAAGCACAATTTACGTGTGAATTGTAATCAGAACAAGACGACATCCTTGTTACTTATATGTATATGATTCAGCTTGACAAAATTGATTGGTGATACAAAGATGTTTAGACTCAAATATAGGAACGCCAAACATTAAATGGGGTGAGTGCGAGGGTTGGCTCACACTCGGAATGTCTCAATAAAGTTGGGTTTGACTCGCTCGACGAGCTCATTCCTTGGTGGGATTGGCTCTTGGGCCGCTTGCTGCTCGCCTTTTATTACTCCAAAATTACACTTTTTAGTTAAAATACGAACCTACAAACTATTTGCGCAAGTTATTTGATGCTTGATGAACTGAGCCGACAAGCGGTGCGTCCCGCTTCACCCCTACTCAAAGGCATATGCCAAAATGTGCCTTTTGTTCTTAGGCATAGGTATAGGGTAACTAAACAGACTAAAGAGTTGGCTAGTTTTGGATTTTTGCAATTCTGTGACTAGTAATATTCTTTAATGCACTTCTTGGTTCTGCCCGAACAAAAAAGCTATGTTTCTTTTTACCCTAAATAAATAAAGGGTATGAGTATGAATAATATGATACATAATTAATAAATAATATTATCAAGTAAAGGACAAAATATCTCGCTCTAGACATTAAGAGAAAAGCTTCGATGGGATGGTTCTATGTGCACATGTTACGGGGCTGTCCACTTAAATCACGATACCTCAAACCTTGAATCATTCAAACAACGACAGAAAGAGGGGAGGAACAAAGATATAGAATACTAATTTAGGCGGCTTTTGAGTTTTTGAAAGTTGGAGATTAAATAACTTTTTTAGAATTATTTGCCATTTTATGACTCAATTAGTAGAAATAATGAGATCAAAATTAGCTTTCATTTTTTCCTATTTCATTTTTATCCTCATTTTATATATTTCTTTATTTCATTATTTTCACTTTTCTATTTATTCAAGTTACTCAGAGCATTATCTTGTTATAACCGTTACTAGTTACATTTAGGGACATCATTGATCCATGGACTGTTTGTAACACATTTTTCAGACAAAGATAGAAAAATTAAATGGAGGCATGACAATAATCTGACAAAAAAATTCATCTCAAACAAACAATTTTATAAAGACAACAACGTAGAAATTGCTTTTGTTTATATGAAAAATTATAGGGAGAAATTACGGTTAACCTTTTTTACGTTTTCTCTCACTTATCATTTCCGATATTGAGATGTCTCGATTTGAATGGTTCGATGTCTATAGTGTTATGATTTTAGTGAATAATTCTATCACGTGTTGATGCAATAAAAAAGAAGTAGATTTCAAGGAAAATTGGGATCGATGTTGAAAAAAAAAAAATTTAGACTATTCGTTTTCGGAGAATTTTGGTTTTCCTGGATAATTCGAAAATATATTTTTCGATTCTCTCGATAACTTTCTTAATTATAATTTGTCATAAGATTTTAATTATGTATAAAATTTATCATTATCTTTAATTTTTATCATTATCTAAAGTTGGCCGTTATCTAGGAGTTATTCAACTTTTATTTGTTGGAAGCTTATGACAATTAGTTAAATTTAAATTTAATAAAAAGTCTTGCGCAATTTCTCAAAATTTCTCAATTTCTTGATATTCAAGAGTATATATATCTTTTTTATATCTGTTACTACCCTATCCTAATCATCACAAAAATGTCAGCTTTATTTTTACTGTATATTCTGAAAAGACAGAGCTTCAGTTCATTCCCTAGACCCCTACAAAAATGCTCGAAGGAATCTCTCTCTTTCAAGGCTCATAATAATATTGTTTTATAACTCTTGACCCCCTTTAAAATCATAAAAGCTCCTCATTACAGCTGTCTTTACATATATGCATGTGTATATACTACCAGTGTTTAGGCCTAAACGTGAAAATCTGTGAATGTCAGACCTTGGTTAAGCCCAAAGGTTGTAGTTTTGTGTATTTGATTATGGGTATATAGTTTTTCTCAAGTAGTTTGCATAAAGTTTTGAATTTTAAGGGAAAAAATTGTCTGGCTTTAATGACAAGTGTTGAAGATATTTTTCAATTTCAGTTGCTTGTGCGAAGTTTTGTTTTGGCAGGATTCTCAAGGGTCAAAGCCTGAAATTTGGTTAAAAATCTTTATCTTATTCTGTTATTGGCTTTGATAGAGTGGATTTATTATACACAGAGATCAAGGGTTTGAACAAAATTCAACTTGGTGGAATTGATGTACCTCTGTTTGGGTTTTTTACAAGGACAAGCTGACATTCTTGGAGAATTTTCTTCATAATTGGGTTATTTTGGGCATAAAAAATCCCCCCTTGAACTGGTAAAAAGAGAAAATTTGCAGAATTTTTGGGGCTAACAGGGAGATTCTTGAAGGAGCATATAAGGGTAGTTTTCGTTCATCCGATGTCGGGGGCTCCAAGGGAAAGATCAGCAAATGTTGCTGATACCCAGCCTAGGCATGCTGGATACAAGGCATTGAGGTTAAAAAATGGGCAAAGGCTCGTGTCAAAGAGTTTGAGGACGGTGGAGGAGTCAGTAAAGGACGAAGGGGTCCAATTAGATAAGAATATACCGATAGTTGTGACAAAATTATCTAATCCAACACATTCTGTTAGCGTTCCTTCCGTACTCCGACGACATGGGTTGGTGTTGCATTCGAATTCGTCACTCAGTGCTTCGTGCTCGTCTGATGCCTCTGCTGATTCATTTTGTAGTCGGGCCTCGACTGGTAGGATGTACAGAACAAGTAGCACATCTGGTTGGAGGAAGCAGTTGGGTTCAAAGGCAAAAAATGTTGTTCCAAATGGCGTCCCAGAACCTTTACCTGATGGCTTACAGGCTAAAAGGAGATGTGCTTGGGTCACAGCTCATACTGGTGAGTTTCATTTTGTACAATTCTGGACTGGTATGATTGTCTTTCTTGGCATATTTCAAATAATTTTTTTGTCTGTTTTGTTGTAATTTGATGGGTTACCATGTATTTGTTTTAGGATTTTGTATATGATTCTAGCCATATTAGTGTTCTGTTTTGCTAACATTACCTATGTTATGTGACTTTTGAATACTGTTTTTAGGAAAATGAGAGAAAACATAGTAGATTTCATAAGATTTACTGACAATTCACATTCTAAACTAAGTTTTCTTGTTAGATTATCTTTTGAATATATTCTGCAGGAGACCTTTTACTTCCAAGATTTTGCAGATATTTTAGGTACGATACTTTAAAACTATTTGTTTGTTCTAAACTTTGAGGTTCTAAAAATTAGTAGAACGTCGTATGCTTTTAAATGACATTTACTTTCTGCCTCTCTGTTACCCTAATTCGAATTCTGAATTCTAGAGTAGAATTTCGTGTTTTCTGTTTTGAGTTAATTGACTTTGTTGTGTAGTATGCGTTTTCATGGTAAAAAACCGGAAATAAGCTGCTAGTACTTGGATTTAAGATGCAAACAATCATATTAATTGGTGATTATCATTTCAATTTGTTGGTGTGATCATGAGGTGTTCCATTATATCCATCAATATAACAGAAGTTTTAACATAGAATTATTTGAGTACCTTCCTCTCTAATTTCCACCCACTTGAGGCCACATTTTGAGAGGCAAAGTTGACTACTAAGATTCCCTAACCCAATTTCTGCAAATCTTACGAGCTTTTTCATTTCTAAATCAGATCCATCTTATGTAACTTTTCATGACGAAGAATGGGGAGTTCCAGCACATGATGACAAGTGAGTAGATCATTTCATGCAACATCCTTCCACAAAATAGGGCAATTTATGTTACTCTTTGGGAACTTTCCCTGGTTTTACTTTGTATTTTTGGCATTTTGCAGTAAATTGTTCGAGTTTCTTGTTCTTTGTGGGGCTTTGGCCGAACTCACATGGCCCGCCATTCTCAGCAAAAGGCACATATTTAGGTATCACATCTATAACATCTTTTTGTATTATCTAATTTCACCGTCAATGTAATTTCTTGGCAAAGGGGCAGAAATTTAGTTGTCATATCGTAAAATTTCGAATTGGGTACTTTTTCTAAGGGTATCTGGCTAATATTGTTGCTGGGTATCTGGCTAATATTGTTGCTGCTTTGCTTCAATGACCTCTTCTCTGGTTTCCTCATGATTTTTTTGGCACAGGGAAGTATTTGCTGATTTTGATCCAATTGCTGTTGCAAAAATGAATGAGAAGAAGATAATAGCACCTGGAAGCCCCGGACACTCTCTTCTATCAGAGCCTAAACTGCGTGCAATTATCGAAAATGCACGCCAAGTATCCAAGGTAGATTCTCAAGAGTTCATAATGTTAACCTTAAAAGATGGGGTAATTCACGTCTTTTGGATTGAGACGTGCATATCTCTTTTTGATATTAGCTGCATGTATTAACCTCCGTCTATAACATCAAGCTATCATAACTAGGTCTCGACTCCTGTCTGAGGCTTTAAGTATTTCTAACTGAAAATGACCAAACTGGAGTCCTACACTTTACTTCTGACTCTACTGAATTGTTGAAAGAGTCCATTCCCATCGGTGAATGTATTATCATGAAATCCAAGCACCGAGTGATCTATTGACAGATCGACATTGGTACGACTTTTATACGTACTAACGATTCCGGATATACCAAATTATCATTTTTTTTTTCTCCCTCTAATGGACCACTTTTGACTTCCACTATATCTGCTGAAGACAAGGGGGGGAGTTAATTGATTAATTGATCAGGTAGATTAGGTGGGAATTAATTTATTGATGGTCCTGACCATCTACAATTTGTTTGACATTTCATTATATGCAGCTGGCTTTAATATTTTACTATTCATTTAGCCAACTTATATTTTTAAAGGTGTCGCCAGCTTGCTAGTTAGGTAAGTTGTTCTTCATTAGCCACTGATCTCATCATCTCACTATAGTAATTGTTGCAAGTACGACTGACTTTTTGCAGATTTTGATAATATTAGGTGATTGATGAATTTGGATCGTTCGATAAGTACATTTGGGGCTTCGTGAAATGCAAGCCTATAGTCGGCAGATTCCGTTATCCTCGCCAGGTTCCAGTTAGGACCTCCAAAGCTGATATGATAAGCAAAGACTTAGTCAGACGAGGTTTCAGGAGTGTGGGCCCTACAGTCGTGTACTCATTTATGCAGGTTGCTGGTATGACAAATGACCATTTAATTAGTTGCTTTAGATTCCATGACTGTGATGCTGCTGAAGTGGAGGAAGATGGCATCAAGGAGAAAGCCAACTCAGAGATGGAACTTGAGCTTTGTGGACTGGTCGATGAATTGAATTTCTCTTCAGAATAACTCAGTCGTTTTAGGGGCAGGCTATGCTGTTCTGAGATCCAAATTCTGTATCTAGCAGCATGGCTATTGCTTATTTGTATATGTATGGAAGATTTTTATGTAACACGCACACCTAGAAATGTAGATATATGTATGAAAATGAGTTTAAACGAGTACAGAGGCCGAAAACGCTGCGCTTACGGGCCGAGGTTATTCTGTGTTGCAATATTTCTAGATGGCCTGCCTCAGACCGTAGGCCGTCTCAACTTTGAAGGCGGGCCGGCTTAGTTCCAGCAAAATCCACGGGACAACTGAAGGTTAAATTGACCAATCAGCACCAGCTTTATAAGGCAACAATGGTTACTTTTGTGACAGCTTTTAAGGGTTCGTCTGTCCAAAGCAAGATCATCAATCCCTGGGGCTGTTGTTTCTCTTTGGACAAGTAGATTGTGACAAATGGTTTGATTGTCTCTAAATTTTTTAAGTTTAAAATATATAAACACGGTATCAGAACAACCCTCTTGTTAAGTTGTGTTGTGATTGTTGAGTTCAGAACTAACTTGAGGATATCAACAAGTTACGTGAAGGTGAAGATGATGTCAAGCCATTACGTCCTTTATGTTCTTGGTAACACGTGATGCAACTAAAAAAGAGTCAAAATAGTGAGGGTGAGCCAACTCCAAAAGGAAATGCTAATAATTCCTGGTCAGCCATATATGACGATGAATTCTTAAACCACCACCCAAGTTTCTTGAATTTAAGTTCAAATGCTTGTCTATTGTGAAATTTAACGGAAAGGAAAAAAATGATTGATTGATATGCTAATGCACAAGAAGAAATTTAACATTTGATATGAAATTATACTAAAAATTTAAACCTTAGCAACAAGTAAAAAATGTGAGGTCGTTTTAGATAAATTATCATAGTTGTCATGATTTTTTGTGAAATATTTTGGAAGTGTCGAGTTTCCACTACTTTATTATGATTAGTGTGCGTTTAGAGGAGTAAGGGGTCCCCGACTTATTTCATGTATCAATATCGGAAAATTAAAAATTTATGTTGCTTATGTTAGTTTAGTCCATTTACGAGAAAAACGGTCTGGATTTTGTTAAATCCTGCATACAGAAACAAATCCCGTCAATCTTGAAGACAAGTCTAACAAGGTGCCAGCATTAATTATCGACGCACGTCACATCTTCAACAATCATATTGTTAATCAGAAGAATATGCATATCAATCATGTTACATATACATCTCGTTTTACATTGTGCCACGTGTCTGTATATAATTGAACAGTTCAAACTTTCCAGCCCAACACTTTTTAAAATTTCCGCACAATATAAAGCAAAATGTAACTCATTGAACATACCCTTAGCATAATTCTATGCATATACACAATCACATGAAGTTAATCCCCTGTGCGCTCAAAATTTCACTTTAGAATGTCAGCCAAAAATTCGCTGAATCTCTTACTCATGAACAGTAACTAACTTGAGCATCAGAGTAGCAAGACTATCCACGTACATTTACATTCAGTTGGTAGCATTATTCTGTTTATAATTCTCCTTGTGCAGGCAATATCTAATTGTTTTGCAACTACCATAATAACAACGAAATACGGCAACTTCATACTTTTCAATTGAATTATAATCCTGTTATCATTAATCTTACAATAGCAAATCGATCCAGACAACATTCAAATAAAATGGAATTGATTCTGAAAATCCATCCCAAAAATGTATTGCTTAAGCTTTCATACAAACAATATACTTTCAAGACAAAATGGAGAACCACTTAATCTGACGCTCTTCCAGTTTCTTTCGCAAGAGAAATAGGAAGAACACGTGGAAGACGGAGAAAAAGAAGACAGAACCATTTGAGGGGCAAAGGGGAAAAATGGAAACTGACATTTCCTCAAGCCTTTGTAATGACTTCCTCCCTAAGCTCCCCAAATCAATAATTACTGAAAAAATATATGCAACCGATAAATCAGGCTTTCTCACCACGAAGAGATGGCTTTTGCTGACTATTCCATCATATCCTAAAGGGTTGGTTTCCAGAGCTACTTCCGTTGAGCTTGGCCTTCTTTCTTTTTGCAGTTTTTGTTGCAATTTCTTGGAAAAGATTTGGCCCGTCGAAGTTTATTTTGGAGCTCCTTAGCTTCTTCCTTTTCCCGCGGTCATATTCTTCATCCCTGTTGATAGAAATGGATGACATGAATAAATTATACAGATATTTCTTGGGAATTTATCTGAAGCAAGGATAATAGCAAGGATTGTAGTAGCCTCTGTTTCACCGAACAATTTAAATTCCACATTGCAACCTTCACTTAAATTCCAAAATGTTACTGAAGTAAGGAAATGAGAAGATTGGCACCCACAGAAAAACTATGATTGAATGTGTGAATACACATTCGAACTAATGATGAAGACTAAGTTGCAGTCTTCTAATTTAAAACAGGCTAAAATAACCATTTTGTATCTCATTTCAACTTTATATTATTCCACATTCATAAAGATTAATAACAAAGAGCAATTTAAAAATTAAAAATAAAAAAAATTCTGCACTCACTTATTAAGTTTATTGAGAGCAAGTAGGGGAACTATTACTTCCATTGGGTATAGACAGTGCATGCATTAGGGGGAGTTCTTTAAGAAGAATGAGATGATTTAAGAGTTGGGTTCCTGATTATAATGAACCAGCATATATATATATATATATATATATATATATTCTCTCTCATCAAATCATATTTCAACAAACCATGTACTATTTTGATTTTTTTACAATGCAGACTTACCATTCATCCCCAATGTAACCAATGCTTACGGTCTCCAGTCCCCTTGATTCTGTCATCCGTGATGGAGGAATATCTATGTCGTCCCAGCGTGCAACTGAACTCAGGCAAACAAAGATGAAAAGAAAATAATTAATTGGTTATTCGTGCTTCCTGCAGTTTCAAAATCATAAGATAACCCGATGAGAATGAAAGTGTACTCGAAATAAAGAGTCACTACTAACCAGTTATCTCCTCTAAACCTCTGGTGAGCATGTTCATTATACCATTGGGTGTCGATTTTGTTCTGTTATCTCCTGAACAATTGGATCCTTGGGCAGTAGACTGCTTCCCATCCGAGGTAGATTGAAGACCGTTTTGCAGTTGCTTGTCAGTTGAAAGCACGGCTTCATTCTGATCAACTCTGACTATAAACTCATCATTACTAACACCCCTTAATATTTTACCTTTGTCAGTAAAATTTTGCACACCCAACTTTTTATCTTTATCATTGGAGCCCCAATCCGCTTCCTTCCTTTTAGAATGTCCAAAGGATACAAGTAATGATTGGTCTGAAGAGGATGGTACAAGATTTGACGATAGGTTATTCCCATCCGACAAATGCTCTCGACAGGCATTCTTATTCTGTACAGAGAGATGCTTTCTCTTCTTGCACTTCTTTTTTTGCAGGCACAAGGCCGCACCAAATATGATGTTAGAGCTAAGTTTCATCTGGGAAACCTGACACTTGAAGGGCCTGCTTTTCCCTTTGAGTACGACCTTTTTCATATTTGCTTTCCTGATCGACACGCATTCAGTGGTGACAGGTAGCCCATGTAATGATTCAGATTCAATGTTTATCGTTCTCTGCCTATTACGATGAGCTTCTTTAGCAACTGGATCGCAACCCTTCCCAGGGGAACCTCCAACCTAGAAAATTACGATTGTTAGTAAACTCTGGAGGAGATAAAAATATATATGACTTCAGCACAAAAATGTTTTGTGAAGCCCAATGCAAGATAACGATTCTACCTGACTCTCCTTAATGCTGATTTGCTTTGATGACTTCACACAGCTAATTTTGTTTGATGCTTCCTCAGGGGTTTCCAGGGACATAGCCTTGCTGTCACACTGAAATTTTATAAAGAGGGTAAGGATGTAACAAACTGTCTGCAACCATATAGTTGCGAAAGAAAAGAGGGAAAATATATGTTGATTAAAGAATAAAGGGAAGCCGACCATGACATATTCAACTAATACAACCAATTACCACGTCAGATGTAGTGTCATTTGAATTGCACTCATTTCCAGATAGTGCAAATGCACTGCTATTTGATGGCTTGTTGATTGGGTTGCTCTTGTCACTGGTGTCCTGATTGCAGGAGGAAGGTATGACAACAGAATCACTCAATTCTTTCTTGTCAATAGAAACCTGGGGTCCATTACAGTCAGACGGTACCATAATAGATTCATTCGAGTCCTGGTGACAGCTGCTCATATTGTAGACAGCTGAAGAAACTGCATGTGCTAGATGGTTTCCAGCAGTTTTATTCACAGCAAAAAGGCCATTTACTGAATCCTTAGATGATGGAACTGCCAATAAAGATTCTGACAAAGGATCCCTATTAAGAGATGAGCACTCAATAGCCATCGAGCCATCTACTTTCAGAAAAGAGCTCACTTTCATTGGAGTCTTCTTCGGTGTATTGGTGTTAAGTAAATCTCTACGTGCCACACTTTTTGAAATTGCTACTTTTCCCAAGGCATTCATGACCACATTTTCTTTCTGGATAACATCAGGATTCTTTGAAGCAAAATTTCTCCTATCCCTAACATAAAATAACATGTATGCCTTCTGCTGCAAAACTTTCCTTTCATTAACTTGGACAACCTGTTAATGCAAAGGTAACTAGATGAGGAAGTCATTGTGTGGGATAGAAAAGGTATCATAATCGGAATTCACAAGCTGGAGAAGATTCTAAACCATTTGAAGCAGATCAAAACATGAATGTCACTTGAATGAACATAAATATTGGATACCTCAGCAAATATTATCTTCTTTTACCTGATTATCATCAAGAGAATACCACAAGCCGCTTGATGTACGAACAAAGCAATAGTAGTGGCCAGAACGGGTACTCCAACCAGCATGAACCAGAACACCATAGAGTGTGTATTTCAGATCCCCATCCTGCAATGTATTGAAATATGGAAGAATAATTGTTAAATTGAAAAGGAAAACATAAATCAGAAAGAAAACTCAAGCAACAAACAGATATAAGGCAAGATGTCAAATAAGTACCATCAGACATGATGGATTTAATTTAATAGTTGGCAGTATGCTTACTGGAAACACTTGTTTTGCATGAATTACAGAACCTCGAAACCCTAGGCTGGTTCCAATCACCAGACAAACAGATCTAAGTATCAGTAAAAGAAATCAATTTCTATTTCAGCTGAAAGCTATGGTAGAACATTGACTGAAACAGCCTATGCAAATCCAAATTTTAACCCAAAGTTAAGTGTACCAACAAATCATATTTATAGCTTTTCAGCGCGTAACCATTCAACAACAAACTAGACCTTAAATCCAGTAAATTTGTAATTTACATGAATCCTCTCCATCCAATCCATAGCTTCATTTTAAACAAAAATCCATTGAAATCATCATTGAAGAATGCAATAAGACAGGTCCACCAAGCTAGCCCAGTTCCTTAGCTTTCAGTTCCTCAAACTCTGGACCCCCTCACGGGTTTGTATTTTACAACTGTTATCAGATTGTGTTAATTTTGGTCTATCTTAGCCACTTCTAACTATTTCTATTGGGATCAGTTAAATCTTATTAAAGAGAGCTGTTTTAGAATGAAGCCTTGACGTGAAGCACACCTCAAGACATAAACTTCGAGCGCGTTTTCAAACAGTGTTGTTCTGTATAACTTGCCTTTTTACCATACCTATGGGAATCTTCCAACCACATGAAAATCTCTGATGTACTTCTCCATTTAACCACCTCGGCGTAATCCTATCACCTATGGTTAAAGAAAATCTTGAATGCATGTTGATAATTTTATTCTCAAAAACTGATGCTCAAGCAATGAGATCGCACCAAGAACATGTAATCAAGTTAAATTTCAGAGGTTGGCCAAAAAAGCACAGTGCTACTGTTCTGGAGACATATCTGTGTACAAGTTTCCAGCCCATATTCCATTCTTCCATTTTAATGGAGACATATCAGTGTACAAGTTTCCAGCCCATATTCCATTCTTCCATTTTAATTATTATTTTCAAAGTTCTATGGATGGTGGCAAATTTTATTCATCATCATCATTTCTCCAAATTTTTCAATCAATGAACTCTGAATATTAAATCAAATATCCTAAGTAGATGACTGAAGAAACTCTTACAATAGTCACATGAATCAAATAAGAATTGCTAAAAATTGAAATCTCTAATAACTAACCACATCGAAACTTACATAGGGACCAGTTACAAACGGATTCAAGTCCAATGCAGGACCAAACTCAATTTTCTTGTCAATCTTTTGGCCTTGTACATATGAACCAAACCGCTTCAGATGAATCGTGAGGACATTGGGTGCCTTATAAATAGTTAGCTGCTTGAGAGCCTTAACTTTCTCTTTGCATTTCTCACACTGGTACTGCCTTGCACCTCCATCTAACTGCTCTTTAGCCGTGAAATGAGCGAGTGCCTTGCATAATGAGTCTGCCTTCATAATTTCTAGACTAAGATCTATGAATGGATCAAATTTGTCAGAGCAATAAGAACACTGCATGCATTTAACCTGAAAAATGCAACAAATATCATCAGCAATAAAGCAAACAATTTTGTGTGTGAAGTATATAAAGAATCCAAATACCCATTTTCTTTCAATTAATCCCAATTTCATATTTCTAATTATATCCAACACTACTTAATATTTCACCAGTTCTAGAAACCATGCAGAAAATTACCTGACTACGTAAGCAACCACCAAATATCTTGTGGACTAAACTTTTCTCATAAGCATTAGGTGATTCACTTGGCACTCCTGAAGGAAGGCAGCACTTGTGCATAGATTCAAGCAAATTCACCATGTATTCATGAGCATCCTCTTGTCTGGCATTTCGGAAGTTCCGTGATATGCCTAAATGTCATGTCAAGGATTCTTTCAAAAGAAAGACAAATGTGCCACCGTTGAGAAAAAGGGAAAGACAAATGTGCCACCGTTGAGAAAAAGGGGTGAAAAAAATGATTGCATGAACTGAAGAGTGTCTCGATTGTGACTTGACAAAAATTTTCAATTAAAAAGCACGTAATTACCGATAAACTTGAATTAATTTATATCAAACAAGAATGAAAATCAGGAAAAGTGACAAGCAAATCACTAAAACACCTGTCATCAGTTCCCAGTTAGATCCTTCTAAAGAAACTCCCAGGTCAGTAAAACAACAAGCTTTGAATTATGCTTTGTTTGACAGAATATTGTATCAGCGTGAAAGGACAAATTGCTCATCAGGTGTTTGAGTAACAGAAAGCAATGGAGGGGAAGTGACAGGATTAATCAACCATGGGTGGTCAAAAATAATGAGAGCACTTTCGGCAGATATTAGAAGCAGGAAAGGGGAAAAAAAGGGAAACCCCGTCACTCATAATTAGGATACAACGCAAGTTTGATACAAGATCTTTAGGCTCCAGTATTCTCCTTGTTTCTGGATGGCACAAAGAGCACAAAATCCAGCAGTATGACCTGCATAAAATTGCAAAATCGGAATAAGAGATCGCCCCTGTTTGTTTGGTAGGGATTATAATCAAAATTTTAGTAGATTTTGATAAAAGTTGATGAATTGTATAGTTCAAAGTTGTAGTTCTCATGAAATATCTGGTTAAAATTAATTGTTGACTTTAATTTATAATTAAACATCTAGATTTCAATCACCATCAAAAAGGGGCAAAGTTTCACGATTCGATAATGAGCATATATTTTAGTACATATGGAGTCAACACTTGGAAACATGCACCTAGAAAACTTAAAAAAAAACAAGTAATCCAAAAGTACGACTCAATATGCATGCTATAAGTATCAATATTTCGCAGCTTAACTATATATGACCACTAAATGTTCCCTACTTTTCTTTCTTTTAGTTTTGTTTATAAAATAAAATCATCAATGTGAGTTTTGTTTATAAGGTTAAAAAGGACAGGATTTAGCAATTAATTGGTAAGTGGGGTTCATCTTGAGAGAGAGAGAGAAAGAGAGGAAGAGAGACTCACAAGAAGTTTGGTGCTTCCCGCTTTGTAGATATGCTGCTAATGGCTCAGTATAAGTCAGACATTGTAATACCGAATTGAGGAAACAAGTATTTCCAAGATTACGCAAGCCAGCACCCTGTAGTTACACATTTGAGTCTCATAATTATGCTGCCTCATTCTTCAAAATCAAATTAATAATCCCGAAGCATTTTCTTTATTAGACAGCATAAGGACCAAATGCTGGATTGAAAGTGATAACCAATCAAATTCAAAGGCTATTTTCAAATGTCCAAGTAAAAAGACATGTACAACGCGAAAAGAAAGTAGTCTATAGAGGGGAACCAACTTGAAGAGTTCTTGTTATATGGAAATGCAGGCAGCAAAACCTTCACTTTTCCACATATATCCCAAAAAACCCAGAATTAGTTTGGTGGATTTCAACTCCAAACTATTTTGGTAAATGCGTCAAATTGTTCATCAAACCCACAAGTCAAAACTAGATCATGATTAATGACAAGATAAATAAACTAAAAATACATCCAGTGATGGGCCAAATCCTATTGAACTCAACATAAATGGAAGGAAGCCTTATGCCAGTCAGAGAGATCAGCATGCAAGAATTTCAGTTCAATCCAATTATTTGTGTCCCGATGAAGTTTTATTAGTTACCATAAAGATGTGATAAAACTCGTCTTTCTTCAAACAAAGATGTTGTCTCAATCTTATTTAAGTGAGTTCAGTGAAAACTCGACTTTCATCTTTTAGGCTTGAAGAATTATGAAATGAAACTGACTCGAGTCAATTATAAATTCCACATGCCATCCTGGAAATTTGAGAAAATAAAATAGGACCACGATTTTCCTTGATTAAGTAGAGACAAATATTGAGAAAGTTGAACAAGTGAAATTTCACCACAATAAAAATATTACAAAGCCAGAATAGATGGAGCAAACATGAATAGGAAAAAAAAATGAAATTAAAATAAATGGTTCCTCAAAACTAAATCTGAAAAAAAGGCATTCCAGATAAGAAAAAAACAGGAAAAAGTTCAGAAGACATTGAAGAATTATTATTCCCCTACCATAAGAACGATAAAGTTTAAGCCCAAGTGACTGTGTACATAACTAACATAAAACACAAGAAAAGGAAAATATAAAAAA
>CAIGRP010072667.1:0-15991 GCA_903798385.1 Fraxinus cuspidata | reverse complement strand
AGGTGGGAGTTTGACAGTAGGGTCTTTCTTTTTGTTGAAACCTCCTTAACTTCCATCTCATCTTTCACATTTTGTTTATCTTTAGAAAAATATTTGCTGGATTTCCTTTTGCCAGAACTTTCTTGGGATTTTTGTACATTATGATGAAAATAAACGTAAAATACCAGTCTAATTTTTTTGTTTCTAATTATTGATAAAAAAACGGAGAAATCTAAAACAAAAGATCAAAACAAAGAAAGAGATGAATGTTGATTCGACTTTGCCAATTCCGTGTTTACATTTAGTTGCCTACATCACCACATTTTTCCGAGTCTTCATCCTCACTTCGATCAATCTACATAATTTTGTGCTAAATCTTTGGTTTTTTTTTATCAAAACTTTGGGTTTTGCTTTTAGAGAGAGGATTCAATTGTTAATTTGGGGAAGAATTGTTTCTGAAATGAAGACTCGATTCTTCAATTTGGTTTTACAAAAGAAGGGTAAAGTAGTATTTTAACACTTTTAAATAATTAAATTTTAGAGAGGATTCAATTGTTAATTTGGGTAAGAATGGTTTCTGACATGAAAGCCTGATTCTTCAATTTGGTTTTACAAAAGAAGGGTACAGTAGTATTTTAACACTTTTAAATAATTAAATTTCCTTTTCTTTTGAAGAATCTGGTCAAAGGCCTTTTAGACAAAAACATATTGAGGGTTGGCCACCCGAACTAATTTCCTATATAACAACCCCCAACTAACAACCATACCCACCTAAATCTAAAACCCTAACAATCTCACCTAATTCACCATTACCTACATTCCTTCGCTCTTTCACAGACGCACAATCCAGCATCGTCGCACACAACTTGGCGCACGACCACCATCAACATTGCGCGCAGGAGCATTACGTCGTGCAACAATGTCGCTCATCACGCTGTGTGCAGCTATAGTGGTTTTGGGGTATTTTCGAAATTTTGGTTTGGTTTCTTCATCCTTCGATCTGATCTAATCAATTTAGTTGGAGTTTTGCTATGATTTTTGTTTGTGGTTGTTGGTGGTTAGCAAATGGTGATTGTTAGTAGTGGTGATGCAGGTGGTGAGAGAGTGGTTTTTAGAGGTTTGCAAATGTGGTGGTTAGCAAATAGTGATTGTTAGTGATGGTGGTGCAGGTAGTGGCAGAGCGGTTGTTAGTGGTTTGCAAGTGGGGTGGTAGAGTGGTTTACAAATGGTGGTGGTTGTGGTGGTGGTGAGGTTTATGCTGAGTGGAGTGGGGTGGGGTGGGTTTGGATCAATTATTTGGGTGATTGTGACGAATGAAATGATTAATTTGTGATTAATAAATAAAATGTGACTAATAAAATAGGTAATCTGTGATTTGCAAATAATATGACCTAAAAATGTGAGATTAGGACTAAAATTATAATTGTGACTCACAATTTGTTAATAGCAAATTAATTTGATAATTTGTGAACAATAAATAAATTGTTACTTTTAAAATTCGTGATTTGTGATCGAAGACTAATACATGACCAAATATTTTGATAGTTTGTGATCGATAAATAAGTTATGACTTATAAAATTTGTGATTGTGATATTTTGTGATTGTAATTAGTACATAACTGTGGTTGTGAACTGTATAATAGTGTGACTTTAATAGATTTAATTATCTATTTAATTAATAAAATATTTATGATTATCTATTTAATTAATAAAATTTGAAATATGACCTAATGTTTGAAACTTTAAAATTGTATCTTTTAACTACTTTAGATTTGTATTGTTCTGTTATAATTCCAAATTAAATTACAAGTTCAAACATTGTAGGCACTACAGTTTCAATCAACTTCACACATACTAATTTTATCTAAACTACATTTTATTTTATTTATTTATTCTCAAAAGGTTTATAAACATGAGGTTGGGTTGAATTCGACATGGCTAATCCCAATATGGCAAAAGCCTAACCCCATATTTGAAGAATAACATTATCTAGCCCGAACCCCATTTTTGAAGAATAAATTTTATAAAAAATAATTTTTTATAGAAAATATGTAGTTAAATAGAAAAAAAAATTAAATTTATGTGCAAAATTATTTTATTTAAATATTGAGTGATTGAATATGAATTGAGAAAAAATAAATTTAAAAAATTGGACTCTCTAAATTTTTGGGTACTTGACGATGATTTAGCATGTCTATTCAAATTGTAGCTTAGCATGTGTCCGGCACCCATTTTTGGGAAATTATAAATTTTGGAATAGTGATTGATGGAAGAACATGAGGTTGAAAAGTTTTAGATTTGTATGTAATATTATTTTATTTGGAAAATGTGTGGTTATACTTAAGAAATAGAAATATTTAAAAGAGAATTAATGGTGCCAAACACCCTTTAATTAATTGGTCATGCACTGCTCAAATTGTAGCACGTCTATTCATGTTTTATATATAATGTGTGAACTAAATCAGCAGTATAATTGGAATCATTTTTTAATTTTTTTAAAATAAGATCTTAACTAAATTGTTATTCACTATAGTAATAGACAATTAATGTTTCCAAAGAGAAAATACAAAATACATTAGAAAAAGAGTTCAATAAAATTCGAACCAGATCCCCTATTCTTAGGCCACCAACTTCATTTACTTTCGACAATGGACAAATGTGAGTTCCCTATATAATCTGTTATGCCTTATCCAAAGAGACTAAAGAAAAAAAAAAAGGCCATGTGGCAGCCATATGATAAACGAACACAGACTTGCACTCCACATCAGTATCTTACATAGCCTGTTCGAGGTCCTTGGTAATTGAGTCATGCCTTGTCGAACCCTTCATGGACTAAGTGAGGCCAGGCAATGCGCTGCAGCAAAAATCTAAAGCTAATAGCCTTTAGGCATATAAGGTACCTTTCCTAGAAGATACTCTGTACAAGATCTTCTACAATTGATTGATGTAACATCTCTATAGCAGTCACTCTATCAAGTCTACTTGTAAGTCTACGATTGACAAACCTAGGTCGTACGGTGGCTACTTTTCAAAAACATTGAATGCTCTTGAGCCTGGTACTAATGAGTGATGCCTATGATGATACGCTTCGGTTATCAGGATGAGGTCACGTATCTTTTCGTCCAATAATAACCATTTTCACATCTTTTTATTTAAATGCTCATACTCAGTGTCATTTGAAGATAATGTAGTTTTACACTCTCAAGTAATATTGCTATTTCTCTTATATCAGTTCTATCATTAAATTTCGGTGGTTAAACACTTTCGTGGCTCACGTCTTGAATGTCCTGCACCCCAATATATTATATAAGTTAACTGACTTGATTGTCGAAGTATTCGCGACCGCCTCCACCATCGGAGAAGACTACGTGCTCCTAACAATTTATCCAAGTGTGTGAAGATATATTACGTGGATGTGAATAAGGTCGGATCTATTGATCACGTCATCCGTACAAAAATCAATGTCAACATGTTCTTACGATTTGTGGAGACCTATATTTTATTATTTTTGGTAAATAATGCATGGATCTGATCACTACGACCCTATGAAATTGGCGTATTGGAAAAGTGCCTGAATCTATATCAAAAGTCGTAGGTTTGATGCTATAGTTGCCTAACTTCTATACTCTATTTAATACTTTTTAGTGAATAAAAATATAAAATATCGGGTAATTTCTATTAGTTATAACTTTTTAACTAGAATAATAATTTCTTAATGGGCTCATCTTCCAACTTAAAAAATTAAAAAGAATGAATGTTTCATTTCCTTGGTTTCTATTGTGGATAAATTTTCTCTATTTTGTGAGAGAAACTTCATGGACTAGAAAACATATATAAATATTTTTAAGAAAGTATATAATTTCAGTGTAATGAAAATGAAAATAGAAATGAAGTTGTGAAATTACTAGACCGAACGTTTATTCAGTTAGGAATAGACAAAAGAGAGAAAAATTAACTAAGAAAACGAAATAATAACTAAACTTTTAGAAAATAAAAAATAGCTAGTATAGTGTTGCATAATGTAATATAAAGAATGTGATTAATTATTATCAATTACAGGTATTTTTGTATATTTATTTAAACTCTTCATAAATTTTGTCAATTTTTAAGAAAAAAATATTTTTTTGTTAGCTCTAAAATATAGTGTTTAAAATGTAAATTTTCAAAATATGAATGTAAGTATAAATACAAATTGTACATAGGGTACAATTTTGCAAATTTTCCTGCAAATGAAACTACACTTGAAAGTGAGAAGGCGAAATATATGAGTTAGTTGTATGTACAAATTTGGGATGATCCTTGTGTGAATTATTATTAAATGACAAGGTCAATAGAGTAATTTTATATCCATGCATTTATTTGGCACTATCATTTCAACCGGCATCCCCTACTGTCAGTCCCTTAAAGATTGACACGCATAATGGCATGAGCACGCCTTGTACTCATGCTGGGATATTGCGGATTTGTGTGTTGATGGTGCACACTATGTATTTCGGAGCAAGAAAAATGTGGGCTTCAATTTGGCTGGTGTCAAAGTGTTGCAGATTGGCAAGGCATGGGCTGATCCAGCTTGCTTTTAGTGGGCTTTAGTCCACAAATTCGGGTGTCCAAATTGGGCACAGGTTTGACACATGTGATGGGCAGTTTTCGTGATCCATACAGTGGAAAGTATGGGTGGTTGCTGGGAATGGATGTGGGAATCAGTTTATGGCAATTCTAAGCCAACTGGGTTGGTTATCCCTTTTGCAGTTAGGGGTGTTAACTGTATACGAATTTTGGTTTATAAATTGAGAAGGCTAGACTGATGAGGCATACTGTGTTTTGTGTTCCTTCAGTATTCATTCCTTTTCTTGTATTATTGTGGAGTAATATACGAGTTGGATTTTACCCATAAATCAGTGTGTTCCTTGACATTGCTGTCTTTACTTTTCATGTTTTGTTGTGCAAATTTGTGGGCTGACTTAGTGGAACCCCAGTGCCATTATAGGCGAAAATTTGGCTAAGTATTTTTACTAAGAATTTGTCTATGTGATAATTGGTATCAGAGTCTCGTTGCTGTTGCTGGGTTTCGCGTACAAATATGGCTGCAAGTCAAAATATTAAGGATCGTGTTTCTGTGTTGGAGGATTTCGTTGGTGCTCCTATGACCAACATTGTAGTCAGTTTGGCTGTACAAGTCCATGCACATAATGGATGTGCACATAGAATTGAGGGCTCAGTTCGAAGAGTTTTGCTAGCGGAGTAGACGAAAGGCAATCTTCATTCATGGAAGATTTACTGGATCTTGCTGATGACATATAAGGCTTGGTTTGAAATCGACAAAACTCTACAAAATGTTTCTAAATCCTTGGTTACATGGTTCGTCTCTCTTGAGTCTACAATCCACATATGATAAGACTAAGTAGCACAACTCTGCTAGAAACAAAAACAATACTAAAAGAAGTATTTACAAGAGCTACCTCCTTTGACTCAGAACATTTCTAGCAAAGTGATATACCACCCGACAGTTGTAACACTTCAGCTTGTTTTTGTCTTTCTTCTTTCCAAATCATTTACACTTCTTGTTGCGTTTGAGTTTGTTCTTTTTAGGTCTTTGTTCGGTCTCTTTTAATTTTCCTTTCCTGCCTTTAATCCAGTTCATCCTACACTTAAAACCTAAAGCTTTTCTAGAACTAGATTCATCTACAATAGCATGTCCAAGGGATTTAGCAGCTCCAAGTCGCTTATCCTCTAGGTCAACATGGCAAGTAGCATCAATAAAAGTTTTTCTCATTGTTTCTCATCAGAAAGTATGTGACCAGCATACTTGAGCTCCCTAACCATAGAAGACATGGTCCTTACATGTTGTGTGAGTAGGATGTTTCTTGTAAGTGTCAAACTTAATATTCAGCTGTTTGAGTCACACTATTACCACAATATTTCTTTCTCAGATATGCCCAGATGTCATGAGCAATTGGGAAACTGCTCACACTCGTGAATGAGATCATCTACAATAGAACTTACCAAAATTGCACGAGCAGAGGAATATTTCTTTTTCCATGTTTGGTAAGTTTTCGATCCCTTCTCTGTTGCGTAGTTTGACCAGTCTCTGAGTCTTCCATCACATAATTAATGCCCTAAAGGTAACCTCGTTCCTCCATCACATACCAAATTTTACGGCGCCAAGTATTATAGTAATCGCCATTCAATTTATCACCCTTATTAAAGTCAACAATGATATTCTTAGATGCCATGGCTCGTCAAAATTTTAATGCAATCTTACAAATGTCCATTTTTACATTTTGCACTCATGCAAATTTTATGATAATTCAACTCTATATATGGAGTCGAAAGTTCACTAAATTCCCAATCATCATCCATTATCTAAATTTTTTTTATCACAAAATTAATTTCACAGTGTAAAATTATAAATCCTATTTCAAAATTACTCAAACTCTTTCAACCTTAAAACTTCCACTCAATTAAGCAATCATGCATGTATAAAGTAAACAAGACATTTTGACTATATGTAGTAAGCGTAAAAAATAAATAAATAAAAATAAAAATAATATATATATATTGCTTATATGTACATACGATCATAATAAACTCTCTATTCAACTACTAGATATGAAAAGAACATTAAATAGATATCGTTTGACACTATAAACTAACAATAGATAGATAAACTGATTACAAATTTCTCATTTTCTTTACTCCATTTCCTCATCAAAATCCTGATTAGATATTTGTAGGCTAGAGGTGGTGAATTGTCTAGAATTTCAATAGCAATACCATGCCAATGTTTAGGAAGAGTTTTCATTAGATGATACATACTCTTCACCACACATATAGGTTGTCCCAAATGCATTACTTCTAGATGCATTGTTTCGAGATGTTTTATGAGTTGTACTAGGTTATATCGTTGATCCATTTTAGAGTTTCGATAATTTTTCAACACGTTCCACAGCCTATGCTTTACTAGATCTCATCTAAGCATGCTAAAAGTATGCATAGACCCACTCATATCTAATCAAGTACAAAAATTGAAAACTAGTAACAATAGATCACATAACCTAATCAAGATCCACACAACTTATGAACGTATAAAAAATGTGGTATTTTAAATACTTTCAAAGTATTTTACATTTCAAAAAATAATTCCCACTAAGCAAATATATCTTAATAAATATTCTTGATTTTATAAAGAAAAAAATCAAAATTCAATCAAGTTAAAAAAAAATTTTTAATGCTTTTCACATATTATTTTAAACAAAATTTTTTTTTTTAACTATACCAAAAAAATAAAGATAATTCAGGATTCAATATGTAATTTTTAGAATTATGATTGGATCCATTTAACCGGCCTACTTGTTATGACCAGCCTGAAATGTCAGTTTGAGAGGTCTATTGATGTAAGAAAAATAACCCTCAGCCCACATTGCTTGACCTAAACTTTGTCCAAAATCACAACCAAAAAGTTTTCGACAGCATTTGTCTAGAATCGTAACGTGTGCACTGCACGAGCCACCTTGCTGAGGCCGAAAATTATTCTGTTTGGTCTGTTTGATCGATTTTGACGTTTTAAGTTCATCTATGTGGTTATATTTTATAACATTAATTTTTAAAGCAATGTTGGGACACCAACTGATTGGATGGAGAGTGAAAATCGAAAAGTCGTCGTGTTTTTAAAACCGGCCAAAATTTAGATTTTCGTCAAAACTTTGGGAGACCATAACTTCTCGTTACAAGGCCAAAATTAATGATTTTTACATCTTTAGAAAGGTCGAGAAGATCTATCCAACCATATTAAATTGGTAGAATGAAACTTAATGTACAAAAAGTTATTATGCGATGAAGTTTCCAGTTTTACAACCACGGTCCGATTTTTCTTCCAAAATACAAATTCAAATAACTTGAAATTTTGTAGACATGTTCTACATGCTACCATGAACATATCGTATAAATTTAATGAATTTATATTGAGTATATCATAAGTTTTCATTAATGATATCCAAGCTTTGAAAGAAAACAAAATTCATGCAATTTTGATAATTCTAAATCATTTTCAGCATGTAATTAAGCAAGAAAACAACATATTTAGGCTCTGATACCAATGTAAGTCATGCTAACATGCTTCTATCTGGGTTCCAAGTTGTAGAACTTACTTGAATTCCATGAATTGAGAGGTTGAATTACTTGTCTTTTTGTTGCTTGCTTACTCACCAAATACTCATTCTCTGGTCAGAAACTCAAGCACAATGGAAAGAGTTTGACGTTCACAATTCAAGAATCAAATTTGAAATGTGATTCTTCCAAAACCAAGCCACACCCCTTATCTATTTTTCTCTCTATGCTTATACCTGAATTTTCATTCTTTCATGCATGTTTTTTTTTTTTTTTTGGTGGAGTGGGTGTATTATGAAAGTTAGAGGTGGTAAGAGGTTATAGTTTCAAATTCAAAACCTCGATTTCCTCAAATTTTCCCTCCAAACTACTCAAATGCAATTTGGGTAGAGTCAGCCCACGTGAACAACCTGTTTTCTTCCAACAAAAATGTAACCCAACGACATAGCATGTTAAGATACAATTTACATTATTTTCTGAAAATGAGTATGCATAAGAGCTTGATGTGTTACAATGCTTGAAATTTTTCGAGTATTTAGTAAATGGAATCGTCGGGTCTAAATTTAATTATGGAATCATTCGGGTTTGGTTCCATTCGGTTCGGTTCCGAGGTTTCGTACAATAATTAATTATTTTTTATATTATAACAACGTTACATTAATTTGACTATAATATATTCAATCTTAACTATAATAAAATAACATACTCCTATCCGTAATATTTTTTACACATTTCTTCGTTGAATTCTTCATAAATTTGACCGTTAAAATCACAAGAAATGGAATATTGTTAGTTCATAATAATAGAAGGTAGAAATGACACTATGATAGAATAAGATATTTGGGTAAAATTTAGGTCAATTGATAAAGTTAGGCGTGGCTGAAAATTAGAAATAGTAAAATCATATTTTGGGTTTGGACAAATTAATTAGTTAGCAATTTATTTAAAAAATAAAATAATTTGATTTATTTAAGATAAAAAATTTAAAAAATTAGGGATATTCGGTTCTTATTCGGTTCTTGGTCTAGAACCGAACCAAACTCGTCGGTACTCAATTTAGATACCCATTCAGGTATTTAAATTAAGAAGAACCACTTGATTCGATTCAGTTCGGTTCGGGTCAAGTCCGGTTCGATTCGATTCAATTCGGGAGTTTTATTCAATCCTACAATTCTTGATAATATACGTTGATGTGCATAACTATAATGTTTTTAATCCGTAAGGTTCTAATGCACGTAACAATGCAAAATGCAAGGAATAGTATATACGATGAATGGGCGTGCGTATGACATGTAGTGAAAATATGGTATCTGACGATTTAATTTTTTAAATTTCTATGTGATTCATCGAGACATACAAAGCTGGGTTTGTCGATAAAACACTGCAATATGTCCCCACCAATTTTGTAGCATCAAGATTCGATTCTTGGTCGACCTCCTTTGCAGGTGACAATTTGGGGGTTTCCATGACGGATTGTTTAAAGCTCCAAATGAAGTGAATAATCGTCGGAGCTGGAAATATGAAAAATGGATTATGAAGGTAAACTCATCAAAATTATTGTTTTTGGGGATTTCACAAGCACAAAACCTTTAGTCGAGCAAGATTTGTATGGATACTGTACGAATTTGGAGTATTATGATATTTAGGGTTCTTAATCTGGATTAAAATCTACAAGCATCAAAATTTGGGGTGAAAAATGAATGAAATCAAGGAGAATAAGGTTAAGATAACTTTCACAGAGTGTTTGATAGTCATTTTTATCCATGAAAAATATTTTCCAACCCTTGAAAATTTGCTTAGTTTTTCTTGTTTTTGAGGAAAACATTTTCTTTGATGGGGTGGGGAATTGTTTTCCTCAAAACAAGAAAAATATTTTCATTTTTAGAAGAAACTTTCCATGTCAATTAAACATAAAGTTGGAATTTTGGTGGAAAATGTCATTTTCCAATCAAACACACCCTTAAATTTTGATATTAGGAATGATTTTGAAGAACGAATTAATAAATAAATTATACATGTGTGAATCTGTAGTTCTACCTAGAAGCAACAATCTTTAAGGGCCTGCTTAGGAGTTTCTGCTTACCGGTTATGAATGTTTTTTAAAGTACCAACTTTGAGCGTTTATGAACGGATCGATTTTGAGTTATTTTTATAGCTGTTTTTAAAAACGATTCAACTTATGTGTGAGAATTTATTGTCCACCGGTTCTGAATTTCTTTCTAAAAAGAAGAAAGTAACATGCCAATCGATAAGTGTATAACAACTTATATATATGAATAAAAAACGCATAATGGGTTATCTTCAAAATTTAAAAACAAAAGCCTACAAATAATGGGTTATCCAAAAACTGGAAAAAGCAAAAAACTTAGGATGCCGATGATGGAGGACTTGAATTGGAGGTCATCGAGACGGTGGAGCTCGGAGGCTTGGCGGATGAGTTGTTCTTAATATCTTTTAATGGGTTTTATTTTTTTGTGCATTCTAAATCGATTTTTGATTTTTCTAGTTAAACCCGTGGATATGGTTTAATTTTGTCAACATTGTTATTTGTTCTTCCTCATTAATGTTGATTTGTTACTACCTAAGTTTTTCCACTTACCATTTACCCTCTTACTAAAAATAAATACAAAAAATACTTACATTTTGTTAAAGAAAATCACGTGTTCTTATAAGCAATAAAAACCTCAATTACCCCACATATGAAGGGACTATCTACGAAGCAAAATTATTGCTAATTAAGCCTGATTTGATATAGATTAAAATTTGATTTTAATCTCAATTGAAAGTCAACAATTAATTTTAATCACACGTTTACGTAATCCATAATCTTTCATTACATACGTCATCAACTTTTACTAAGACCAAGTATAATAGGAATGAACGCCACAATGTACGAAAATTTTAACATTTTTTTCCTTGTCTAATTCTTGTTTATATCACATACCAAATATGCTTTTTATGATTGATCCAAACATGTGTAAAAACGAAATCTCCATTACCCAACAAAATGGAACCATCTACCAAGCTAATGACTGCTAAAGTCAGCCGACGCCAACATCAGCTACTCCTTATATTCCTTTACACACATCATTCCATTCATTATCTCCATTTTCACTTGTCCTTTTTTGTTTAACATTTTCCTCTCCTAAAAAGTCCTTTCACCTTCTCATATTCAAACCAGCCACCCACACCATTACCCTTCTAACCATTTATTCTTGGGTTTTTCTCACTGTAGCAGATTCTTCTCTACCTTCTTTCTTTATATATGTATATATAAACGCCTCTAGAACCTGAAACATATATATTTGAACCATGGGACAACAAAATAATGATCCGAAAGTTGTTGGTTCTTCCATCGTACTTCTACAAGAAAGATTTCGACAATTGCAGAGATTAAAGGAGAAGAGAGAAGAGAGAGACCTTCTTAAGCTGTTCGTTGACCCTATTCAGAACAAAAAGAGATTTTCGTCATCAAAGCATGATTTTCAAGATCTATTGGCACTTGGACTCAACTTGTATGGCGAGAATACAGCAGATTTTCAAGCCCTCGATACGCAGTGGCGTTCTGGTGCAAATTCGAGGGTTCCTTGCAGTTTTGAAATAAATACTGATGTCGATACATCTCTTCATCTATAGTTATGATCTCTCTTTATATATGTATGTATTCAGATTGTAGAAAAGGGTGAAATAAGAAGGTTAGTGTTGTATGAATATATCATCGCATTAACTTACGGAAATTCAAACCCCAAGGGCTACAGATTTTCATCTCCCATTATTATTATTATTATTTTTTTTTGAGAAGTAATTTGTAGGTTTAACTAAAAGAAATTTGACCTATAAGATTTTTTTTTTTATTTAGAAAATCATTGTTTGCTTGTTTCATCGAGAATGATGGTTCAAAAATTTTTCAATAAAATAATTTCGGATGTAAAAAGTGAAAGTTTAGGATAATTTTTTGCGCTATGGTTCGTTGCCAAGATTCAATAAAGTGAAAGTTTTATTGTTAAGTCCCCCTTTGATCCCCATTTTTGGGTAAAATATATTATGGAAATGATTTTTTAAATAATGTGTAGTTAAAAAGTAGTAAAATATATTATGTAAATGATTTTTTAAATAGTGTGTAGTTAAAAAGTAGTAAAATATATTATGTAAATGATTTTTTAAATAATGTGTAGTTAAAAAGTAAGGAAAGTATTTGAAATAGTATAATTATTTTGTGAAAAAATGTGTGATTGAAAATGATTTTTGAAAAAAATGTATTCTTGAAAAAGTGGGGCTCAAATAGGAGCTAAAAGTTAAAAGTGAGTTTTTCAAGAAGAAATATTCGGATAAAGTAGTTCGTAAATAAAATCATATTTTTGTGCTATGTTTACTTGCCAAGATTCACATATGGATTGTTGAATAATTGAATTTATAATGTGGTTATAAGAAATTTCACTTTTAAGAATCGCTAAAAGAAAAACTCATTTTTAGCCTTTAGGTTGATTCATGAAAATAAGGTGGTCGAGAGACTGTTTAAGAAAAAAGTTTTGATAATTAAAAGTGCTCTATATCATTTTCTAGCAGGATCTGCTTGTCAAGTTGAGCATTTCCATGTCGAGTTGAGCTTGTGCATGTGACTGGATCGAGCTTGATGTAGTCAATACGTAAAGACTTAAAGCTTGATTGTTCTGTATTTTATAAGCATTTGCTTAGTAAGATTTATAGATCATTTATAGATGGTCAAACTTTATTTTTAACCGTATTTCACTGAACGTACAAGTACTAATCATCACTAATTTTTGTCCATTCATAAATTAAATAGTTTATAGTATTTTATTTATCTAATTATGACAATTTAATCAACTAGGATCAATTGTATAGTTTGTTAAGAGTTGAAGGACTAATGGTGCAATTTTTAATTAAATTTGCATTGAGATTTTATATAACCACCGGAAACTGACAGTAGTTTTGAGATGAATTTTGATTGAACAAACTTTATAATAAGAGTTGGATTTTTTTTATTTTTTTCCTAATCCAAAATCAGTATTTTTAGGAATAATGATTTTATCGATCAAAAATTAATAATTTGATATTTGTATTATTGATGTGGACAACAGATATCGGACTCACTCGCGTTCATGCAAGCTAATTCTACTACGTTTGAACAGATTACTATTCAATAATATTTCAAGTTTGAACGTGAGAGAAACTTTATAACACAAGACAATTATGTTCAGGCGCCGACAAGATATATGAGAAAAATCGCATGATAAGGAACAATGAACAAAAATTAAACTAAAAGTCAAGATCAAACATCTAACTTTATCAACAAAAGATTTAACTCAAGCGGAGATAACATATAGTTTACAGTGGATGTATTTGCATTACCCTCAAATGACACTAGGAAAAATATTTATAGTGTTAAGTATGAAATAATGTTCATTGGATGAGGAGACACGCGTCCTCATCTCCTTAACTAAAACATCTTATCATATGTATCAATTTTGACCCAACTAACATGTGGCGCATTAAATGCTCTTAAAAAAGGACAGTCACACTACAACTTACGTTGACAAGACTTCGGCATATTACTTATTATAGGGGTCACATCAATCATTCGAACAAGATTTCATGAATTTGGGATCATCAAAGGTGGGCGTCACTCATCGTGTAGAGCTTTGGATTTAGCCTCGTTGAGCATCACCACTTCGGTAGGTCCTGACACGACCCGTCCCGAATCGCCCTAATGGACCCGAAACCTGATGTACGCCGATGGTAGATGCTGACTAGATGTCAATCCACCACTAAGGCTGACTATGAGTTACTACAAAATATGCACATGAATCAAATGTTTATGAAAAATATAGTGCGATGGGCCCAAAATAAATATCTTGTGCTCTACCAAAATGCATCACAACGTGTGGCTATAACTCTGAAATCATCAGGCTCCTCAAACCATGAAGAACCAATATTACATCTAAGGAAAATTGTGAAAAATATATATGAGCTAATAGCTCGGTGAGTGGAAGATTTTAAAATAATTATACTTTCTCATTTATACATTTTTTTTATCGAAAATAAAGTGGAAATAATTTAACGGTTTACGTTATAATAACATATAATAATAGTAATAATCAAGATGTGAGACATCTCATAACACGAAAAATATATCTCATAGTCATGATATAATCATCAACTCAAATCCATATCGTCTCATCACATCACATATAATCCACCAGAGATGTACCCACCAATTGAAATCTGTAATCCGCCCATCTTGCTAAACACTTTCGCCAAGCCTTTAATCCTTCCGTGAACGAAAAATTTATATAATTAGGGGTACTTTTATAGTCGATCTCAATATCACATGTCTCACATTCCAATTCACAAGTAATACATACACAATACACAATCTTCGAATTCTACATACATTGTAATGAAAGAATGTTTCCATATTAATCATGTAATTGAACAAATAATTCATATGAATATAATAATGTAAGTACTTTATCAATATTTGAAAACATTTAAGTTTTTTCACTCACTAGTCTATGGATAGAAATCTTGCAAAATTGACGAACATTTCCGAACTTGCACGTCACTACCTGAAATAAAGGTATAATTACCCAAATTAAAACTTGACAACTAAATTAATACAAATCCACCACTTAATTTCTCTACTTCTATATTTATTCTTGCATTTCTATTTTTCTAACTTTTCCTCTCTTTGATTATTTACCAACCAATCACCACTAGGGACAATTTGCTAATCCATCCCTGTCTTCTCTAACAACTTAGAATTGGCTACCTCTTTCAATTTCATTCCTTATATTAATATCTCATTTGGTTTACATCTAAATTATAGCTATCACATGCACACTACACAAATGCTAGTAACAATATTATATCTGTTTCCTCGTTACTTTGCTACTGTGAGGATAAAAGGATAAATTAAACAGAGAACTGACCAAATAAGTAAACTTAGGTTAAATTACATACGTGTACCAATGGTGCTATTTAATCCAATTTCATCACTTCCCTTTCATCAGTATACTACTTCCCATACTAGCATAAAGGTAACTAATTAGGTAAGTCCCATTTTAATAATTTCAGCCACTGTACATATACATATACCAAACATATTATCAATTGACACAATTCCTCTATTGAATTTTGGTCCCTTCTTTAACTTTCAATCTTATAACTACTTGCTGAATTTTTCATCTAGAAAGCTCAAACCTAGAAAAATTAACATAACTTTTACTTGCCTTTAAATCAAATGAGCAATTGAAGAAATGTATAACCCAAGCTGCTGCTGCTTCTTTTTTCTTCTTTTTCCCATTTTCCTCCCTTTCTTTTTTTTCCTCCCGTTCTGTCCCAGCTTTCTGTTTTCTTCTTTTTCTTTTCTTTCTTTCCTTTTCTTCTTTCTTCTCCTCTCTTTGCTTTCTTTCTTTCTTTCTTGTCTCTTTTCTGCTTCTCCCTCTCTTTTATTCTCTCGATCCTTCTCATCTTTTCCTTTTTCCCCCCATGTGAAAATGGATATATACAGTAACAGACCCAGGATTTCGAGTCAGCACGGGCGACCGTGGATCGTCGACCGTTGTCATCAATAAAATATTAAGAGCCCCGTTTGATGCCTTTTTTTTTTGCAAAAAATATATTTTGGAATATTGATTTGATGGAGAATGTTTGGTTAAAAATAAGGAAAAGTTTTGAATTTGTATGTAATATTATTTTATTAAAAAATGCCCGGTTGAAAAAAGAGAGAATGTATTTTGAAAAAAAGGAAAATCAAACAAGGTCTAAAATTTAAATATAACAATTATTTTGTTCAAACTGAACATATATAATTTTGTTGTACAAATTAAAAATATTCACTAAATGATATTGTGGTCAATTTTGTATAATTCAAAGGAAGAGCACG
>CAIGRP010072663.1:0-20855 GCA_903798385.1 Fraxinus cuspidata | reverse complement strand
ATAAATTCAAGGATCCTTACACGATTTCTCAATTCTCATTTCATCTTATTTCAATAAATTGCATTGTTCCCAATAAATTTAATTTAGAGTCGGCTAGCTACATGATTTTTTTTCTCAAATCCATTTGATTTATTGCTAGATTGATCTAATAGAGAAACTTATTATTACTTTTTTCAAACTATGATGTTAGTATTGGTCTTTTCCTATGCTTCGCACAAGCACTTCCGAGCTTTCTCACTTTTATTGCAACCATGGTCCAAATAGCCTTGGGTTAGCGTAAAACATTGTTAAGGTTGTAACTACTTTTTGTAATCATGTCCAAACATTGCTCATTGATAGAGCATAAACTTTTCTTAGAAAACTTGTATAAAATTTGCTCATCATTTGATCTCAGGCCCCATTTTGATATGCTATAATTTCCATGGAAAAAGGAATTCCATCTTTTGTCGTGTTTGATATGCTAAAATTTCCATGGAATTCTTTTTCCACAAATGTCACACACCTGCACACTGTCCATGTAATGGTTAAATTGTTTTTCCCACATTTTTTGGTGGGAAAATGGCCACTTTTTTTTTTTCCTTGTAAACAAATTTCATAACCAATTGTAAATTTTTTTTTTTTTTACTTTAATGGACAATTTCCATGTAAAGCAAAGCCAAACAAACACTAAACTTTGATTAAAAAATTATTTTCTAGGAATTTTTTTTTTATTTTTTTACTTCTTGGCAATGGAAACAAATTTTATAACCAATTGCGAAAAAAATTATCACTTTAATGGATAATTTTCATGTAAAATAAAGTCAAACGAACACAAAAAAATCCAAAATTTTAAAAATTTTCGGATGAAAAATTATACCAATCANAAACAAATTTTATAACCAATTGTGGAAAAAATTATCTCTTTAATGGACAATTTTCATGTAAAACAAAACCAAGAGAACACAAAAAAATCCAAAATTTTAAAAATTTTCGGATGAAAAATTATACCAATCAAATACATTTAATCGACAATTCTCTGGAAAACAAGTTCTAGACAATTATTTTCTTCGGAATTCATTTTCTTTTCACAAATGTTCCACAATTGCAATCAAACGGACTGTAAAAGTTTAAATTATTAGAAAAGCTACTAAGATACCATGCTCCAACGAGTTGTTGAGAAGAAAGTTCATATTCATGCTTTTTGTTTTTCACCTCGATTTGTATATGCTGAAAGAAGAAGTATATGCCTGAGAGTATTCAAATTGAGGGCAATTCCATTTAGTTTTCTTGGAAACTATTTTCTAAATATCGATGTCATTTATATGCTTCAAAATAATTGAGGGCAATTCCATTTAGTTTTCTTGGAAACTATTTTCTAAATATCGATGTCATTTATATGCTTCAAAATCAGTACAATTCTATTCCTTCGACGAATGAACAGAAGAATACGCTTCAAATATCCTTTTTGCATGGAAAATACATCATTTTTCTTGAGCTATAAATAGATGCAAAGGGCTGAGAACTGTTCATCAATTGCATGCAGTTGGGAGTGTATACCAATATTTGATTTCCTAAATTTGCGTATTCTCAAAATTACTGTATCAATTTACAATTTTCAAATCAGGTAATATAATATTACATATTAATGTTTTATTAGCCATTAATTGGAGGTAAAGGTTTTTGATGAACTTATCATAATTGGATTACTCAATTTTATAATTTTGCTTCATCAATTTATTGTGCTAGATGACGGACTTGCGTTCTTACTAATTAGCTAGTTGGTGAGACAATTTACTAAGACGATGATGAATTGCTGGTCCATTGCGTTCTTATTAATTAGCTAGTTAGTGAGACAACAATTTACTAAGACGATGATGAATTGCTGGTCCAAAGAACTGAGACACTACCTTAAATTAAGAGAATATACACACATGGAAAATAAAAAGCTCACAAGCGAGTGGAAATAGAAAGCTCATGAGTCACCGAAGTTCTTCTCTCGTATCATGAAGCAATTAGATCACAAACTATTATACAAGTATAATTATGTTTCAAAAAAGCTACTTTGTACATGTGAATTTACAAGTGCTGAGATGACAAAATTTAATTGGTTGGTTTAACTTTATTTTTTGTTCAAAATCTAATGAAATCTTGCCTCTGTAAATCATAAATACAGCATGTACATGTAGAATTTCTCAATTATTAACTTCTCACATTCAAGGTTGGATTGCGCTTATTCGTAGCGTGCATTTAGCTAATCCAACACCTATCACAAAAATATGTTTCCTTAATAACAAGTAATCAGTAAAATTTGGCTTCTGAGGAAAATGGAAGTGTTTTATGTTACATAATTATTTTTTATTATTATTTATTTATAAGGAAGAAAATTAGTACAATATACCGTCATACGATTATGAGGAATGGTACGATCGACCATATCAGCACTTAGGAAAATTAATCTTAACTTATATTTGATATAAATAACGAGCTTGAGATTGATCGAGAGATTATACTAGCAATCGAATTTATACAAAGACAACCTCGACCCACCAATAACATTACAAACTAAACCTAAATAAAAACAAGAATCACCAATCGCTAATAGTTATAGAACTCGCCTCGTGATCAGCTTAGAAATCCGATTTAATGAAATCGTGTAGCAAGCAAAAAGCGCAAATCCCCCCAGTTTCCCTCTCGATGCCCCATTCAACACCTGAGACAAAAATCTCAGAGTTCGCTAATATATCTGCCTTAAAGCTTGAATTTAAGTGCTAGCTTATATCAAGAAAATTCTATATCGAAGTCCGCCAAAGAGGTCCTACAACCGGGCAGAATGCTAGCTACTTCAAGAGCTCGAACTTATAGAAAACAATAGTTAGAAGGATTAGTGGCATTGGCAATTAAAAGATGGCAAGATTGAGGAATGTCCCCATTTTGATGAAATAAAATGCAGAAAACCCTATGGAAAATAGACTTGGAGTCAAAACGCCGCACAAAACAGCCACCCATGCAGCGGCCCGACGCCATGGGCGGCACCCTAGCGTTGGCTTCGGGTTTTGCCTCATTTTGATGCTTTTCGTCATTTTTTTGTCTAAATCTTGATCTCTTTAAATCAAACTCAAATTTCAACTTTCAATAAGACTTCCAATTAGAATTGCAATTAGAATTTGCAAAATATACTTCGAATAAGATTCCAAAAGTATTTCAACGAATAGATATCCTCTTAATGTCAATCTTAAATAAAATTCTCAATTACTTTCAAAATAGAATTCAGGTCACACCCTAATTCTAACCGTCGGGATAAATTTTACTTTGAGAAACTATGCATGGTTCCCTCTTTGCCATGCACAGTTAATCGTAAACCCAATCCCACATTTGTCTGTCTCTACTTTAAAAACTCATGCATGCTCGAGTTTCCGCATAAACAAAGAAAATCTTCATCAAATTTGGTTCGCACCAAATTTTTGGGATATTCCAGCAAAACAATAAACTAGTGGCAAATGCTGGGACATTCCCAAGGAGAATTTTTTCTTTCCATTGAGGGTCAAGGTATCAATTCTCCCTCGTGGAAGAGGAAGACCCATGGAATATCTTCCAACTTTTTTCATATCTTTTAAGCTTATTTTTTAGAAACTTTCTTTCAAATATCCTCGTCGTGGTGCCACCACCAGTCAAGGTTGCAATCTATTTCTCTCTTGCCAAAGGATCATTATTGATCAAGCCAAATTGTGTAATTTTATCGATTTGCAAGTTCAAAAGGAATCAAATCTTCGGTTCAAATTGGACCAAGAGCCCTACTCGTTATTCTAGAAATTTAAGTCAAATTTTTTATTTTTATTTTGTCTAGGGACTGAAATTGGAAAGCTTACATGTTTCACTTCAAATAGAGAGTTTGAATTACTTCTCTCTAAATTTATGTAGTGATACATACTGCACATAACGGTAAGAATTAGCAGTATTTATGGATGACAACAAAATTGCTATGTGTTATACAAAACTCAAACTCAAAATTATAGATCGAAAATCCTATTACGCAGTTTCTCTACAAACCACTGAACACCAAGGTTTCATCGAATGCTCAGAATATTGCACCATTCAGTATCAATACCGTAAAACTCAGATTCACCCAAGAACCCTCACGGTTCACAGTAAACATGCAGCCTCTTCTATGAACCAGAAGAGCTCAACGTTTCCAACAACAACAACATTCCTTTTCACCATACTTCACAGAGAAAACACACTCAAGAAACGGATTCAAGAGTTCCTTACAGCAGAAGTTGAAGATGATAAGAGAGAATACAAAAGACTCTAGAAAACCCTCGAGATGAAGAATGAAAACCAGAACCAATGAATCAAACCCTTCAATTCCAAAATATCAATCCATCGAGATGGGCAACAGGAGGTCCAACGGTTCAGAAAAGCTAACGCTTTCATAAATGGAAACACAACTAGAGTCGTGTTAGCCAAACAGATTTTCTCTATTGGATCGAGTATTGGGCTTGGGCTTCATTGGGTTCACTTAAGCTGAGTTATTCGGCAATAACATTGGGCGAAAATCATTTCATCATCACCTAGATGAGTTGGACTGGCATCAGAGCCTCACACTATGGATTCTAAGGAATGTGCTATGGAGTTCTGTTATTTTCTTTTCATTTTAGAAGTAGATATTCATCAAGTCAAGGAAAAAGTGATAGATGCTTTACTTTCAAGTCCCTTTTCTACTCACAACAAGTTCTATGTCTCTTTGAAGAGTAAAGGGCCATAATCCAATAGACAGTGCCTTTATACATGGCAGCGCGTCTCTTTAGTCTTCATTATTTAGTTTGGTAAAGATCTTATTTAAAACTTATTTTTTCATTAAACTCATTTTCAACCACACATCTTTTAAAAATAATTTTGCACGTTAACTCATAACTTTTTCCTTCTTTTTAATTACACATTCTCCGAAAAACTCTTTCACAAAATCTATTGTCAAAAAATCTACATCAAACAAACTTTTAATAAAATGATATAGGTCAGTGTCAAACACTCTCCTTGTTACGCGGTTTAAAAGAGAGAAAAAGCTAATGCTGGATGCAGAATTTATCCCTTATAAACGTTTTCTCTATGTGGGCTAGAAAGCAGCTTCTTTTTCATAACTTATGGAATAAAGAATGATTTAAGAGTATACTGTTTTGCATGAAAAGAGGGGAGTAATTTCTTGGAGACGCTATATATAGATTTTGAACTTCAATATCGTTCGTCAAGCGCATTAAGTAAGGCATCTATTTGCCCGGCAATTCAGCTATACAAGTAGTACATTCATAATCATCTACTCAAGTTGGTTCAATCCATCAATGCAAGGTAAATAATTGCCTTTTATTTTGTTTGGTATTATGAATTTTTTAAATTTTTTGAAGCGTCCTATTATGTATAAGATAAAGTTTTGCTGATACTACGATCTTTTAGTCGACGGGGAAAAGCAAGAAGGTTTTTCTAAATAAAAATTTCAGCCTCATGAGCACTGTCCATCCTTTCGAAATTGATACAACCTTTCGTTTAATTACAGTGTCATGGCTTCATTTTTCTTCGCTCTATTTTGTGTGATTTGTGGTGTTTTCATTGGTAGAAAGCTAGTGTTGGAATGACGAATGAGACCTTGGGAAGGGAATTATTTGAAAAATACAAAACACTTCCGTTGCCGGGACTTGAACCCGGGTCTCTCGGGTGAGAGCCGAGTATCCTAACCAACTAGACTACAACGGATTCGTTGTTCATTTTTCTTGATCCTCATTTTGGGATTAGAATGCATGTATTTGAATTTGTCTATATGAAAATATGGTTCGAATCTAACTTGGATCATCTTCCAAATCTAAATATTGAACCAGCCCATGGATCCATCAACAATTCAAGCCGGTCGGTCCATCCTATATTTTTCTTTTCCTTTCTGAGAATTCAATCTAAGCTACTATTGAAATAATACACTCTCAAGTCTCACAGATATGTTTGCAAAATACACTATCAAATTGTTTATGAAATATTAAAAATAATTTACAAGTAGAATTTACTAAACATGCATTACTATAATGGGTTTAAATTTTTAATAGGGTAATTTCTCTTAATTTATCTCTACTTTGGCCGTCCTCCGCACGATTGGACATTCAAGTCAGACATGATTGATGAACTAACTCATGAGTCAATTCATACGCGGTAGTTTAGTGTTTATTTGGTCCTCATTAAAATTATAATTTATTTTTCTCTTTTCTTATCAACTATCTGTTTTTCAATAAAATAATATTACACGTATACCAAAAATCTCTTTTTGCTTTTTTAACTACACATTAAAATGATAAATAATGGGGGCCAAAAGAGAGCTTAATTTACTTAGAAATAATTTTACATTTTCTTTTTTTTGGGTCCAATGTAAGGTCTAAACATTTTTTTTTTTGGTCACAAATTCCTTTGTTTTCTTCCTTATTTTTACTCGATATCGACTCAGATCCTTTGAACTCAATTAATATTTTCTCAGATAAAGATTTCACTTGAAAAAATCCTTAAGTGGAAAAACTGATTATAAACGGAGAATTCCCATACTTATTTGTTTTTTTATTTGAACATCTATAATTCAAACCAAACAAGATTTTTATTTACAATTTTGCTTTATTCATTTGAATTTTATTAACTAATCAACATAAAAAGAAGAAAATGTCGAATTCTTTTTGCTTTTGGTAACAAATCATTTTTTCGCTTAAATTATTGATATGGGAATGGAATCCTGTGCAGCAAAAAGCAACTTAAAATGATAAAAGCAAGAACACAATGATTTCAACTTGCAATTGGTATAGCATAATTTATATTTTTGGACAGAAATTAGCAGAACTTACTTTTAAGTTACTCATTTAATTAAATGTGATTTTCAATTTCACTTCTGGAAATTAAGCCTAAATTTACTTCCTAAAAAAGTAACTTTAAGCAGAGTCAAACACGCATATAGGGGGTGGAAGCAATCAAGCAAATAGATACAAACTTATGAAGTAAATACACATCACTTGACCACAATGCAACAACATTCTTTCACAACACAGCAGAAGCAGATCAAACGAACAAAAATAGTCGACACCCTTCTTGTTCCGGCTGCTGCTTTTGGTACATTTACGATTTATCTATTCATACACTTGACATTCGTCTGCTGGAAACTTGCTCGTCAGTTACTACCGAACATATACAACACAATCTTTCCCTTTTCCTGGGTGCTGTGCTTAGAGAGGGACAGGAGAGATTGTTACACAAAAAAGGAAGAACGAACGTAAAACAGTAAGGTATGGAGAAATAATGTGTAGTAGTAGCCTTATAGCTGCCCTTTTGTGTACTTGTAGCCCAGGAGAATCTGCTGGTGGGGCTACCCTCACTTAGAGATGATTTAGCCACCTCGTGTTAACTACTAACGAGCAAAACTCGATAATTCTCCAGTTCACGTCATGCCCTCGTGGGATGCAAAAAACTGTAGGCCCATTTGTCTTTTCACGTGATCAGGAATAAGCTTGTTGATCAGATCCGGTGACGCTCCAGACAACTATAACGTGAAAATGGAAAAAATAATAATGTCAGAAAACCACAATCAAATTCATGACTATTCTGAATTTGTTTTAACAGAACAATGGTTCTCTAGTACTTAAAAAAAATTTTTCAATCAATCTGAAACCATGGAAAATTCATTGAATATCGACAAAAAAGAATAGAAAACGTATATTCACACTGCAGACCTCCTGTTTGAAGTTGAATATAGGTGGCAATGGGTGACCATTTGGCAGTCGAACATTAGGTTCTCGAAGCTCATCAAAGAAAGGATGTGCACAAGCTTCTAGCTGCAACAAAATATCACTTGAGTCAGATGAAGAAACTAATATATCTAGAACTATACATGTAGGCTAGTTGCATGTAATTCTAGGTAAGTATTATATACCAAAAGATGTTAGAATTAAAACTACTAGAAGTCATTTAGGGTGTGTTTGAGCCACATTATTTTGGAATAGTAGATTGATGGAGAATGTGCATTTGAAAAAAAAGAAAAAGTTATTGACGTGATGGAAAATATTATTTTATTAAAGAATGTGTGGTTGAAAATGAGTAGAAGAATGAAAATGAAAATTTTAATGTAGATCAAACAGGGGCTTAGTATCAAATGAAAAGAATTAGTAGGTATAAGAAGAGTGAGAGAGAGACAGAGATGAACCTATTTTTAAAATCATGTGAGAATGTTAAGACTACTACTTTATATTTCTTGGGGAGAAGAAAGTACTAGTTCATCTATGGAGGAAACAATGAAACACTAAATATTGCACATAAAAAATTATCACATCATAAAAACCAATTCAGTTCTTTAAAGAAAAAAGTGTGTAGTAGTTCACAGCTGTGCAACGAAGACTAGGCGAGTATTGCAGCAACCGGGAGGCAAGGTCTATTGCTTCTGGAGGCATCCGTTTGTGAAAGACCTGAAAGTAAAATGTAAAAACTAGGCAAGTCAATACACTTTACAAAAATCAGTGAGAGGAGACAGATTATACCTAAAGCTACACATAAAGAAATTTTACAAAACTAATGCAGGGTACGTAGGGGCAAGCTATAAAAATGGTTGTTGTAAACAACAAATTACCGTAAGAATCACACACTCGCAACTTGGTAGTGGAAAATGCTCCATCTCTGATATATCTTAATCTTCCATTCTTTTCCTCATTTATTTTAGAAATTTTTCCTCAATCCTCAACTTGAAGGTATAGTGTTGTTAACCTGGCACCTCAATATCGGGTACACTTCAATTTTTCTTGTGATACTCTCCTTGGAATGTTATGAGTGGCATTAGCATTAGAAATGCCTTACAATTGAATAACGTAGATAAAATGAAGACATCCATCCCATATATGAGAGGCATTAGGATAGTTTGCACGTGTCAACATACTCTAAGACTTATCTTTCTCCAGCATGTCAATCAATTGTAATTCATACATTCCAAACATTCTCAATCCAAGTTTCTCTATGACTAACCCCGAAAAGCGATAAACTTGGAAGAACTCCACAGTCGAGTAAATGAAATAAATAACTTATTTAAGTCTCCGTTTATGTTTCATTTATTCCCTTTCACTCCTAGAGCTCAGCTTTGCACCTACAAGAGGAAGCCTGTTGGATATATCTACATGTACACACTACCTTCATGATTACCAGGACACCTTCATTCTTTATGTTATACCCATTCATTCGAAAAATAAACAATTTCCTAGGAAAGTCTACCTGAAATAGAAGCTAGATCACGTGACCATGAGGACAATAACATGAAGAGGAAATACGGAAGCAACAAAATTATACAAACCAACAAATGATGTTTCTCCCTAAGAAACTGGAACCAACTTATAACGATAACATACCTTGTGCCACGGATGTGCCTTTATTTGAGGAAACCTAAAATCAGTATAGTTTGGATTCATACAACGAATCTCCTCCCTGGTTGGAGTTCCAAGAACCTGGAAGATAAAGCAAATGAAATTACAGCACTATTACCAAATTTGCATCACTTTTAGAGTTAGTAATCAAATGGCACCTTGATAATTTCCACGAGCTGGCCCACAGCATTTTCCCCAGGAAACAGTGGCTAGATAATTAGAATCTTCCATCAGATCAATATAAAAAATGCGAAAGAAGCAAATAAACAAACTCATAATTCAGCATGGACTGAATATTAGGACTCTACTAACTTGTCCAAGAAGAAGTTCAGCAAGTACACAGCCAGCCGACCATATATCAATTGAGGTGGTGTATTCTGTTGCACCAAAAATCAGTTCAGGAGCCCGATAAAACCGCGAACAAATGTATGATATGTTTACTTCCCCTTTCACCTGTTTTGGATTGAATTTCGTCAATCATAAATCACTCCAAATGCAATCATCATGTTCTTAAATTGATCACAAAGTAGCAGATGGACTATGACAGAACATACAAAAAGTAAAAGCAGGTCGCTAGCACAATTGCATCAATAAAGAAAATAACTTGCGGCAACACCTCAATCAACAAAACTAACATGAAACAAGAAGACCTATAAGTAATTGGAAATTTTCCTAACGAGATCAACAGAGGGAAATCATGGAAAATGCCTATAAATCATATAGCACAGATGTTCATGGAAACAAATAGAACAGGAACGGTAAGGAGTTTCACTTACTAGCACTTTTGCACTTCCAAAATCACATATTTTAACCTGATGAGTAAGAAGATTAACCTGTAACAAAATAGCAATAGCAAATAACGTTACTAAAAGACTACAACTCTTCAACTCAAGTTATTAATTGTAAATAGCTCTTAAATGCTTACCAGGACATTTTGAGGCTTCAAATCCCTGTGGCATACTCCAGCAACTGTATGCATGTAAGCCAGCCCCCTGAAAATCTGCAATACATTTCCTAATTATTTTGTCGAGAATTATATGTATATTATAAATAGCTAATAATGAAGTTTAACACATACTTGGTATGTATAAAGTTTCACGTAGATGAGTGGCATTCTCTGGTTGGTGTTGCTATAGTGCTTCACGACCCGATACATGGTTTCTGGAACATATTCCATAACTAAATTGAGAAATAGCTCATCTTTGCTCGTAGTTGAAAAGAAACAATGCTTCAGAGAAACAACATTTGGATGATCCATTGTCCTCATTAACTGCAGTTCCCGGTTCTTGTATCTTCTATCTTGCAAGACCTTCTTAATAGCCACAGTCTCTCCAGTTTCCAGGCACTTTGCCTATGTAAAGTGAAAATTTAGTAAAGTTCGTCAATAGAAAATATCAAAATGACCAAAAATAGCACCAGAGTAATGAAGATATACCTGAAAAACAATTCCAAATGAACCCGTCCCCACCACTCGCTCTGCCATATAACTTACTGTCTGCATGAAGAATCGTCCGATGCCAATTAGATTTCACCTCGTCATTTTCCCTTTATTTTTTCCTTTTTACATGTTTGAGCAAGCTCAAAATTGCATACCAATATTCACTTGCACATATGCATACATGAATTGTGAATCACCATGATCATAAGCAATCAAGAAGTGGTCTTACATGCTTGGGTTCTCCATTTTTACCCCCTACGGTGGTGGAAATTATGTGACCCGTGACAGCACCATTCCCATCCATTAAAGGATCCGACATCTCCTACAACAGAATTTATATTAAACTAGAACAAGTTATGGTCATTCAGGAGTTGAATAGCATTTGAACAACTAAGAATAAATTATAGATCCAGATTTATCGTATATTTAAACTTAATTCACAAATCAATAAGAGAAGTATCATGAATTAGCTGGAGATGATCAGCCTGGGATATGCAGCAGCACCCGCAACAGACACTCCAGATCCCACCATCCCTCGTGAAAAGCCGGTTTAATGAATAAGGAATTATTCAATTAAGTTCAGATCATGAATTAAAAAGTAGAGGGAAAATTCATAAAAAATTTTCGAAAATCTGAGCAAGAAGTAATTTTTACCTATATCACGCCAAAAAATAACCAATTAAAAAGTAGAGGGAAAATTCTCGAAAATCTTGAGAAATAAAGAGAATAATATGATACAATTTATAATACCCTACATCAAGAAAACGCTCAATTCGGACAAAATGGTTTTATTTTCTATCAATCTAATTTTACAAAAACTAAAAACGAAATTGCTTATCAGAATTCGAAAAAATCCTTCAAGATATGACCATCTTCAGCAACAGATTACGAAAGGTTATTTCTTTTCTATTCTTCCCCCATAACACAACCAAGCAAAGTGGAGATAAAAAAAGAAGATAAACTAACAGGAAAAAAAAAACCTCTTTTAACCATATTTTTTCCAGAATTTTCTCCTAAATAAACACAACCTAGCAAAAAAAAATCCAATCTTTTTATGGGAATAATAGAAAAAGAAAGAAAGAATTTATTACCTTATCGTCGACCATAATACTGATGAAATAAAAATCCTACAGGAAATCAAACCAGAAGGAGATGAGGTAGAAGAAGAATTTAGCTTTTGATTAGGTTTTTCTTTTCATGGTTCAGTGTTCATAATTGTCGGTATGGAAAGAATTAGAGAGAGAGAGAGGACCCATCAAGAAAACAGCACCCATGTGATTCCAGCTCTTCTCCTTTTTGGTCTCTCTTTCCTCCTCTCTCTCTCCCTCTCCACAAAAGAGAGTGAAGAAAAAGGTCCCCTATACTTACTTATCCGACTTTCTTGTTCTTTTGTTACGATGGGATCACAAAATTGATCCAACCAATGTTTTCAAGAAACCACAAGTAAATTTGGCTAACCTTAAGTTTGTTTGTAAATTAATTAGTTTTTCACCTTTAAGGATAGAGATTATTTATTTAACTTTTTTGGAATTTTTCTTTAAATGAACATTCATTTTGGTTATTAAGTCTATAAAGAAAATGTGTTGTTGGGATTACTAATTTGATCTGAGCTCTGTTGTTGAATTGTTTATCCACCAAGCATTGTTATGAAGCGTAATGTTTTTTGGTACGAGATTTGAAGTTTTGTACGTCTACCGTTTTACTGTAAAATACTTGTTTATAAACAGTTTAAATTATAAATAGATATAAATATGTGATTGATAAACGTAATAGTACTCGTTGATTCCATAAAATGTGTAGATGAAAAATTATTTAACCAATTATAACAATTGATAAATATTAGTCAAACATTAATATGATGTATGGAATCAATGATAAAGGTAGTTGCTTCAATTTGAATAATGCAGAGAATGACATGCATTGACCAAAAGATTGTCAAACTTATTTCTCGACTCATTAAAGGTCAAAGAGGTAAATAGGTTCTAGTGATCCAATGCCCTTCACCAAGTTCATGGTTTTCGGATTTTGAAAAATAAAAAATAATCATTGCCAAATTCAAAAATTTGTTAAGTATCATAACTCGAATTTAAACATTGTTGAATCGCTTCATCTGAAAAAATTAAATAATTAGACCGTTCACATATAGGCCATGTTAGATTTAATTTTTATCAAAAGCTTGACACGTGCATGATTTCAATGGATATTGGCAAGACTTGAATTCAAAGCCTCGACTAACTCTAATACTGATCCAAAAATCTTCATTTATTTCATATCATTCTAGCCATTTGATTCGCCTCAAATTGAGGAATTCAACGTCATTCAAAGTAAAAAATGCAAAAAATAAAATAATAATAAATAAATGATAAAAAAAATAGAGTATTACATTACATTTATACTCGTTTCAAGGTGACAAAAACATTAAATAATTAGATAATATGGATGATGAGAATGACACGACACAACAAATAAATGAAATAAAAGGAAATAGAGTAGTGATTTCTTTCTTGAAGAAAAGTAAGGTACAATTGTATGTAGTAAAATGAGATATAATTGACTTACATCTACATCCAATACGCGGAGTAAACTTAAGCTGCTTCTTGTGATAAGATCTCAAGCTCAGCCCACCAGAGGGGAGAAAGTCTTGGTGCTGCTGCCTCAGGCGATACATCAATCACTCCCCGCAATTTCTGAACTATTTCTTTCATCGTTGGCCTCTTCCGTGCATCTTGTTGAATGCATATTTGGACTACTTCACACACCACATTAAGTTCTTTATCTTTGAAGGACTTCAGGGTTGGATCGATCAAGTAGCCGATCTTCCTCATATCATTCAAGTATTCAGAAGCCTAACAAAGTCGAAATAATGTAAGATTATAGAATCGAAATATACAATTCTAGGAACTAGCTAACCAGAGGCATGTAGTTCAAAACTTCAACAATTCCCAACTACATGGAGCCTAAGCCTAATTATACAGTTCACTTATCCACTGCAAAAAGTTGGGTTTAGGGGCATATCGGAGATTCTATTCACGTACTAGGTGTCCTTGTATTCCTACGTATTTTTTAGGGCGCTGTTTTCCTTCAGATACAAACTAAAAGGTTCAACTTACCATCATAATATTCTTCTCATTCATCGTAGTGAACGCTATAAATTTTTGCATATTTTGCTAAGTTTTCTTATCTTATGTTGTTCTCATAAATAAGAAGTATGAATTAATCCATAAAAAAAAAATTTAAACAAATAAGAAGCGATTCCAACGGACAGATACCCAGTTAATGAGAGGCCCTTGCTCTTCGGAGTATGGAAGTTTTCCAGTGATAATTTCAAGCAACAGTATTCCGAAACAGTAAACATTTGTTTCTCCATCAGCAAGTGGTGGAAGTTCAGAATGCTCAGAGTCATTTTCTGGATTCTTTGACTTGGCAATTAGTTCTTTCCAAAAACCGATCTCTGCAACCTGAAAAAGTGATCATTTATTTCATTAAAATTGGCTGACAATGTATAGGGGAATTTTTCACAATAGATCTCTAGCAATAGTCAAGATAAAATTAACGCGTTATGGTTAAAATGACTTATTTTACACTACAACGCCAATTTTATCCTTGTTAAAAAGGTTCTTTTTTCACTGTGCTGCCCCCTCCTCATTTGCAGTTTCTCAAGAGCTCCCACGTAAATGCATATAGTGGAGGGGGCGAGGGAAAGGGCAACAAGGAAAATGGGGATGGGAACAGGGAGCAAGGGGAGAAATGGGGTGCACTTCATAGATATAAAATATTGCATAAACATTCACGAAGAGAAAGAAGCCTACTTTAGGAGCATAATCATCTGTCAAAAATATGAATTTTGAAGTCAAATTGCAATGTGCCAGCGGTGGATTCAAATCATGCATGTGCTGAATGCAATAAGCTATCCCCATGATTATTCTCATCCTTGCATTCCAATCAAGGTGTTCAAGTTCTTTAACTGAAGGAACAAAGAATAAAATCTCAAAAAACATCCCAAGTATCCAAAAATGACAAGCACAAGAATTTTCACATGTTTGGCTGTGCTTAAACTCAAGTCCCAAAACATGCTATATGTCTTACCTTACTTTCTGAAAAAGTGACTTTTAAGCACAACTAAACAAGCTCTTTCTAATATCAACAAAAATTACCGTGCAAATGCTCGGAAAGAGTGCCATTTGGAGGATACTCCAAAACCATCATCCTCGTAAAAGGTTCATCCTCTTCACAGTATCCAATAAGATTAACAAAATTCTTGTGATTCACTCGCGACAACATGTCAATCTATTGAAGTGGCAAAAACAGTATTAGTAAGTTCGGATATCATTTGCAGGGGATGATTGGTGTACTTTAGTAACCTTTCAAATCGTTCTAAATGAATGAACTAACCTTCTTCCGAAATGTCAATTCACAACGTTTTGACCAATCTTTTAGAGATGATATAGCAGTTGTGACAACAGCTATCTCTACTCCACTGGATAGAGTTCCCTTGTACACTGTCGCTATATTTTCATATGTATTAATAATATTGCTGAAATCCTCACATGCAGTTTCTAGCTCGTCTCTGTTTAACTTGGGGACCCCTGCAAGTTAAAGCACTTGCATTTTATATTATTTGTTACCATTGCTCTATGCATTCTGATTCATGTATTTGCCTCAGTTTATATCCAGTTCAAGAAGGAAGTGGAAAAAGAAAAAGAACAAGATCTATCCAAACCAGAGAAAATTGCATGAAAAAGAACTTAATTTGAAATCATTTTATTACACGTTTCTCTTCAAACTAGCTTTTTCATATCAGATTCTAGACATACATACCTGTAACAAATGCTTTCTGCAACTGCCCACTCAATCCAGTCTTCCAAGGACGAATTGTTTGGACCACTTTGCTTCTGCAGATGACAAAGACAGCTGCTACAATAATGAGGAGAAAAACTGCACTTGAAATCCCAATGATATACTTCCATGAATTTCCAGTTTTTTCATCAGCAGGAGATTGCTTATCAGTTGGTTTACTGACAGCACCAGACAAATCCGGAGGAGGATTAGTTGTGTTACTTGGCTGATGCTGTGGAGGTGGAATGGGTGATGGTACAAGAGGAGCCGGTTTCTTCCTATTTGGTATAGCTGGAAATGACCCACTACTTCTGCTTGGAAGAGCAATGATAGGATCTGATGGCGACCTAATGTTGGCAGGGGCTGCAGCAAGATTACTCGACTGTTCGACTAGTATACGACGTGCATTATTTACCAGGTTCTTTACACTTTCGATGACATCTGGCTCAAGAGAACCTAGCAAATGCAATAACATATATAGTTTGGCAAATGAATGGCATATTTGATTAAAGAACCAGAAAACGGTTAAAACTGCTGCACTTCCAGTGAAATTTCAATTTACTAGCCAAAAATTAAAATTTGTTGAAAATAGGTCACTGAACTTGCACATTTGTTACAATTTGATCATTCTATTAATGACCTCTGGTTTGACCAAATATAACAAAATTTTAGTGTTAACTATTTAGTGACTAGCAGTGTATCTAACCCGAGGAAAAAATCTCAGGGCTTACTTGGTTGATTGCTACAGCTATCATCAGCATGATGGTGCAATGATTTTCTTCCGAACCTCGATTAAAGACAATGATTTTCATGTATAAAACAATGTGAAGAAAAAGACAACAAATTAGCACGACTAATCTTTGCTGTAAAAGAAACCTTGAGATTACTTACAGAGGGAACAGATTGAAGTGATGGATTAGGGTCTCTGTAATTGATATCGGAAAAGAATCTCGCTTCTTTGATGGTTTATGACCACTTTGCCACGTGCTACACAGGACATGATTAACATTAAACTTGAAAGTGTATGAAAAACGAGAATCTAAATATGCTTCTCACTGAGTGATGAAACTGTGACTTAGAAGTAAAACGTGTGACCTTTAATCAATATAAAACACTACCATTTTCAGTAGTCCATAAATCTCTTTTGGAAAAAAAGAAATTATAGATTTTTTATAAATCATACGCATAACAAGATTCTCCAGAGGTAAGAAATTAGCATAAAATGTCTTTTGGAACAGTTATTACAAATTATATCTCATCTCAAGTTTATTCATATAGGTGGTTTAAGTTTTAAAAGGCAATTTAACATGCGAAAGAATTAATATGTTACCAATGCCCAATTTTTCTAGTCACACAGCCAATTCCAGCAACAGTTTTAAAATTCACATCGAACTGTAAATCTGCCAGCAAATTAAGTTTCCCAATCTCCAGAGGAATGCTTCCTTCGAATCTATTGTTACAAAGCAACCTAAAGCAAAATATATAATTTAGCAAAGATAGATAATAGGAAAAATTGCAGCAACGGTGCCTAACCTTTTGACTTTTTATAGATTTTCCAAACCTTTGAGAAATTAGTAGCTAGGGTCCAAATGGATGGAAAGTTAGTTGACCAAGAAAAGTAGATTTTGACCATTTTTTATCATATGAAAAGGGGTAAAATGGTAAATTTAAATATTTACAATATTGACAATTAAAAAAAAATAACTGAAAACAAAAAAGAGAGAAATTTACCCCAACACCCCAACCCCAACCCCACCACCACCCCCACCCATCTTCATCTTCTCCGACAATCACCGCATGGAACGCCAAAATGAGCCTCTGCTCTTCACATGGAACACCAAAAATCATCGCATGGAACCCTACCCCACCCTCTGCTCTTCGCTCTCCTCCATCTAATTAATAAAAATCACCCAAAACGGCACCTCAATACAAATCATAAAAAATGCAGTTCAAACAATAAAGAAATAAAAAACAGGATCGAATTCTTCTGGTTGAGATTTGGGGTTTGTTTCTGCCATTACCATAAAAGGCTGTGAAGATTTTTGGGGATGTGCTTGGAAGGCTGTGAAGATTCATGATTCAAAACCAAAACTCAAGATTTTTGCTAAAGATTCTTTATTCAAATTTTCTATTTATGGGATGGGGACGTGGCCTAGAAGGTCGTGACGATTTTTGCTAAAAGATTCAAACTTTGTTAAAGATTCAAAGGGGTTTTTTTAATGGGTTTTCATTTTTTATTATGTTTGAGGTTGTGGTTTTGAAATTGGGTGATATTGTGTTGTTATTTGAGATTTGTGTGGCAATGATGGTGATTGTGGTAGTGGTGGTGGCCGTGGCCGGTGCAGCAGCGTGTTGGTGGATGGAGGTGGTCGGCCATGGCTAAAATCAGTCCTGTTGGTCAGTGTAGATGAAGATAGGTGTGGTGGGGTGGATTTCTTTCTTTTTTTTAGTTTTATTTTAATTGTCAATATTTGTGAATATTCGAAGTTACCATTTTAACCCTTTTAATTTGATCAAAATTGATCAAAGTCTACTTTTCTTGGTCAACTAACGGTCAAATCCATCCATTTGTATCCTGGGTGCTAATTTCTCAAAGGTTTGGGGCCTCATTAGCACAGATTGAAGGTTAAAGTCTGCTAAAAATCAAAAGGTTAGGAACCGCTACTGTAATTTTTCCTAGATAATATTATTTCTAGAATCATGCGTAAATTAACGTTGGCAGCTAAAAACTCACAAGCGTTTCAGTGAATGCAGTCTGCCTAATTCTGCAGGAACTGCTCCGTTTAGATTATTATACCTTAAGTCCAACACTTCTAGTGTCACAAGCTGCCCGAGCTGTGGAGGGATGCTGCCCGAAAAATAGTTCTTGGAGAGGTTACTATGATCAGTCAAAAATGGCCTGTGTAAGATAGACTTGTACAATTTTGAAAACAATACATCTGAAGTCCTTTTCTATCAAAAGTGAGAAAAGAGCTTTTGGGACTCAGTTGATTGACTTATTTTGGGTTTCAGAAATTTGGTAATATCATACTTCCTAAATGCTGGAAATGATAATTGGTTAATAGTTGCGAAATTATAATGTAAAAGCCCAGAAAGAAGTTGATACTCACAGAAATCTTAAATGAGTAAGATTTCCAAGCTCGGTAGACAATGTTCCTTGCAAGTACTGTCCATTGAGATCCCTATTCACAGGGTAAAAATTAAATGCATAAAGAAATATAGCCACTCACTCATAAATATGAAGGATATTTCAATAGGGGAGGGGAGGAGACGGGACGGGACGGGACGGGAGGGGACAGATTATTCAAAATTCGGTAACTTCAAGAGATTTACAGGAACTTAAGCATGAAGGCATTACTTCAAATAGGCAATTAAAATTGCTAATAAGACATAAGTACTTACAGCATATACACTCCACCGTTTAGACAATGAACACCTGACCAATTGCACGGATCACGGTCATTAGGATTCCAATTTGCTAATGCTCCAGATGGATCACATTCTACCCTTGCTTGGAATTCCAACAACGCGAATCCTGCATTTCCATTTCTATCAAGTCAATAATGACATTATTGGCATGTTTGGTGGGGATAATTGGATAGTACTAGAAAATATTAGTGAAGTATAAGCTAAATTTTGTTACCTTCAGAATTGAGAGAACAGCACACTTGAATCTCCTGAATGAGAATCAAAAGCAAAAAACAAAATAACTGGATTCGATTAGTCATCCATCTACCCCCCATTGCTTGCCAAACCATACGTCGCAGTGGTGGAGGCCGTTTTGATTTCTGCCCACAGCCAGGACTTTATACAAGCTGCAACACAAAATCGCCAGTTTTCTTGTGCAAAATAGTCCTCCGAGCAATACAGAATTACTCGGACCACGTCAACAAATGCAATTTCTTCTCATAAAACCAAGAATCTTCAACCTTCCACGTGAGATCACCACCTTCCTCGTCCAAAGTAACCTCCTAGAAATGTGAAATTACTCGGGCACAACACCAATGATGCAAAAACAACTAAAAACCAAGAAAAACGAACATATACAAATTCACTCCTTCGACGTAGTGACCAAATTGGAGTCTCTCATCTTCAGATATTATTAAAATTAGGTCTATAGCACCTCCGTTTTCACGAACAATCGCATAAACAGGCTCAACGAATTATCTCCAAGATTCAATTTTTAGCTGAAAATGTAGAAAATGTCACAAATTTATCAATCCTGGTTCTCGAATAAAGGTATAATAGCACAAAACAAGGGTATCCCACAAGCCTAAACAGAATATATTATAAGAGAATAACCATAAGAACAAGCAATCTATAAAGAAAAAGTAAAAGTGCATAAAATGTATAAATTTACAGGGAAAAGGCTCGCCTGAAGAGGAGGGGAAAAGGGCAGTCGATGATGATGCAACGAATTCTTTAGCTGCCTGTAATTTGAATCCCTTTGCAAAATTTTTTTTTTTTTTTTTTGCAGAAAATTTTAAGAAAATGCAGTAAATAGAAAAGGGTGCAGATTATAATTAAATGAATTTATTGTGACACTCCAAATGGCAGCTTGAATTAAAAAATAATTATTAGATAAAAACTGAAATGCGAAGAAATTGTGTGTGATTTCCTAGACTGCCCTTTCCAGGATGATCTCAGAGGTGAAAACTCTCTTCGACCATCATACTCTGAAAGAGGGAAAAGTGAAAAGAAAAAAAATAGAAGCTTTCTCTCTCTAAGGATAGCTGTTTGTACTGTTTCTTTAACTTTCTCTCTCTAAAAATAGTCCTCTGTTTCTGTTTCTTTCACTGTCTCTCTCCTACCCTCCACACCACCACCAGACACGACAACCCTCCACAAACTACGTTCTTTCCTTATTCTTATGGAAAAATTGCATCTTGATCCACAATCTTATGTAGCAGTTAAAAATTGATCCTCATCTTTTAAAAAGGAGCAATTTAATGTAAATTTCATTATTATTGCATAATCAGCCCCTAACGATATAATTATCTAAACCTTTATGAACTAATAACATGACCCTGAAAATGAATGATTTACCGAAATATAAGAGAAGCGAACAATACGAGTAATGAGAGGAAATGTAAAGAGTTTCTATTATAATAAAAATGTGGTACACAACATTTCAGTATGTACACTTATATTTTGAAAAATTGTCTAAGCGTTTTAATACATGTATGCTTCTG
>CAIGRP010072654.1:41068-61719 GCA_903798385.1 Fraxinus cuspidata | reverse complement strand
ACGAATACTAAACTTTGATAATATATATATATATATATATATATTTTTTTTTTTTTTACTTTTTGGCAATGAAAACAAATTTTGTAACCAATTGTAAAAAAAATTATCACTTTAATGGACAATTTTCATGTAAGACATAGCCAAACGAATACAAAAAGATTCAAAATTTTAAAATTTTCTGGGTGGAAAATTATACCAATGAAACACACTTAATTAACAATTCCCTAAAAAACAAGTTCTAGGCAAATATTTTCTCTAAAATTCATTTTCTTTCCACCAATTTTCCACCCTTGCAATCAAACAAACCCTAACATTTCGTAAAACTTGAAAAGAAGTGTTTTATTTATATAACTATTATTATTTTTTTGCTCAAATTACTAGGTGCATGTTTGGAAAGTTTGAATTATAATTTAAGTCGATAAAAAAAATACAAAAAAAATACTTTTATTCACACATTCCATAATATTCATCACTTATAATTCCTTAAATTTTACTCCCAAGCATACTAATTGAAAAAACATACTAAAATTTATCCCTTCACTTAAATTTGAAATCTATTTCCCCAATTAAAAAAATCCTCAAATAGTTACATTTTTTTTTTTTTGTGAAAAAACATATCTAAGGATTGATGGGTTAATTATACCATTGTCATTAAGTTTTGAGTAATTACACTAATTGTCACTAAAGTTATCTTAGATAACAATAGTTCAGGTTTTTAAGCGTTGCATTAATGATCATTCAAATAAATATATTAATACCAAATCATACGGCCAACATGTCACAAAATGACATTATTTATTTCGAATAGCTTAAAAAGATGAATCCGCTATATGATTTAAGTCCAAAAATTGACTACACAAATGTCGCATTACAGGTTTTCATTTGAAGATAATCAATGCCTAACTATCTAACTTTGTCGACTTACTGTAATATATAACATGTTGACGCCTAATAGTGTCACATAATTCAATATAAAATGGATCAGACGACTATTAGAGCTAGAAATTTAAACGATCGTTATTATTAAAAAATAATTTCAATGATGATTAATATAATTATATAAAATATAACAACCTCAACTACATCAACACTCATTTGACGATCCAAAATCGAACCTGAAACCTCCACCAGGGGCTGTGATTCAGAGAAAGGCATGGCTACAGATCCACCTCAACCTCCATTAGCTCCTAACCCTTCTTGGTTTACTCCTAAAAGGTTACTTTTTTGTACATTGAATGTGTATTTTTGTGCATAAAAGTGCTTATTATGTGGTGCTATGGTGGGTTTCTTGATTAATTCAATAAAATTTATGTTTTGGTGGGTTTATAAATGTTTGTTTCGGAAAAAAGGGCAAAACGTGGACTCTTTACACTTGCCGGATGAACTATTATTTGGAAAATAGTTTAGATTTTTTGGACTAATAATTCGTGCGATGATGCTAACTAAATGTATATAAATCTAAAGGGAAAATATTTTAGTAGGATTTTCATGAAATTGACTGTTAATGAGTTGGGTGATGGAACGAACATAATGATTAGGGTTTTTGATTTTGAATTAATTGTAGATCAGGTAATGGAAGGGATGGCAAATATTAGGGTTTGATTCCCAAATTATTTTGAATTTTGTTGAAGTTCAGTTCCTGTGATATTGCAGCTCTCTAAATTATGGGTGATGTGATTGAAGAATGGGAATGCCTATCATAAGTTGTAATATTGAATAATGCTTGTTAAATCTGGAATTTGTTGCATCAATTAATTGAGTTTTAATATTTCCTTAGTTTGATTCAATTTGTTTATCTGGCAGGTTACTTGTTATCTTTTGTATTATAAACTTACTAAATTATGTGGACCGTGGGGCAATAGCAAGCAATGGCGTTAATGGGAGCCGGCAGACTTGCACAAAAGGTGGTGCATGCTCATCTGGTAGTGGAATTCAGTAAGTTTAATTTCAACATTTGGTTACTATTTTTAATGCTACACTTTGTTCAACACAATGTTCACCTTTCTCTGGCTTACACAAATCCCTATCCATTTTACGTACTCTTTATCCTCACATTGAAGCTGTTTGACCAGCGATATTACCGTATATGGCTCTTGTAGTTGTTAATGGCAACAAAGTATTGAAAGGAGAAACATGAGGGCTCCTAATGGTTTTACGCCGTGGCCTATTCCTCCTAGTCTATTTTTAAATTTAGAGACATGGGAGGGAAAGTGACAGTGGAAAATGATTATTTCCCCTTGTTTGGTAAAGAAAGGAGGAAAGGAAGAGAAGGGGAACCTTACCTTTCCAAGCTCTTTTTATTCCCTACCAAATATAAAATTGAGGGGTTGAAGGTGGTACAGAACTATAGCTATAACTTCAAGATTTGCATCACATAGAGCAAAAATTACAACCTTCCCCCTCTCTCTCAAAAGAAAAGAAATAATCCTAAAGGAGAAAATGGGAAGCAAAGAAAGAAAGAACACCTCAGCAGGATGAGACAATATGTATTGCTGTTCATTAATTACTGTATAGCATATTGATTATGTTATTATCACATGCTTACAAGTGGAAGATGTCCTTCTAGTTGTTAAATCTATTGAAAATCAGCTCTATGTATGGGTTTCTGCAATGCAGTGCCTGAATGCATCTTGGCCCATGCAAGAGTATCATATTTATGCACATCAATTACTCTCCAAAATCCTGCACATTTAGGATAACTGCCAAATATATAATTTTGCATATACTTTGCCTCACTCTATCATCTCTAATTCTGTGCAGGGGTGATTTTAACCTGAGTAATTTTGAGGATGGGGTTTTATCATCTGCTTTCATGGTTGGACTCCTTGTGGCCTCTCCAATTTTTGCATCTTTAGCCAAGAGGTAATCAATTTGGGCTGGCTACAATTTCTGCTCTCCCCATCACTGCCATGATATATATCTTGAATAGTGTAAACGATAATCGTCAAGAAGTAGAATGTGGAGATTAATCAAGATAATATGTACATGGAAATGGCTTGTGTTTTATGAAGAAAAACTCAAATGGCTGTCAACAAGTAGAAACCTTTCCGAGGTTGATATCCATTCAGTTGATGGGTCAAAATAATAAAAAAATTACCATGTCAAGTGAGATTTCTTAACTCTTTCTCTAGTATTTATTGAATTGGATCAATATAGGATATGAACTTTGAATTATCTAGTCTGCCCAGCAAAATAGGATTTTACCCTCTTATGTGTAGCTATATAGCATTATAAAGTATAATTACGACAAAATGCGATGATCTTTCTTGTCTGTTTATTCCATTACACTTTCATGTCCACAATGCCTTGTTTCCAGAATTACACTTCTATCCTAATACTGACATTGAAAGAAGAGAGGTAATTAGAAGAATTTGCTGATGTATCTTACTGTATTGAATTATTGATAGTTTAATGCTGTTTTTTTTTCTAATCTATCTTTCAGTTCGTTCTTTGTCTACTTGAACTTGGCAGTGTCAATCCTTTTAGGCTAATTGGAGTCGGTCTGTCTGTCTGGACCTTTGCCACTGCTGGTTGTGGTTTTTCATTTAATTTTTGGTCCATCACAATTTTTCGCATGTAAGTAAAGTTCTTTCATACACTCAGAAGCTACTTTGCATACCTTTTATTGTTTACCTTTTCAAAATTCTTTCTGTTCTTTGGATGATTGTTTATTTAGGCTAGTGGGTGTTGGTGAGGCTTCTTTCATAAGTCTTGCAGCTCCATTCATCGATGATAATGCCCCAGTTGCACAGGTTTGTAGCTTGTACAGACTTATTTAGCACATGATATTTTACTTACTATGTGTGCTTTTTTTTTTTTTGCTACACCCGCACTTAGTTATAAGTGACCTTTTCATCAATTTTATGACGAACCATGATTCCCTCAAGACATGTAGGTTGGTGCAACTCAAAAATTGAAGCACATGCCCATGAGTTGATTCCTTTAATGATCATTGTTGTTTTCATGTTATTACAATTTTGGGGTTTTGAAAAGAACACGAGTATTTGAAGGATAAATCTGGCTATGGAGTAATGAGATACTGGTTTTCTATCCATAGTATCAGCCATTCAAATGTCCCAAATGCGTTGACGTTGGTTGTATCAAATTTAATGTTGCCTCTTATGCATTGATTTTTACATTTTATGTTCTCTTATGTCAGAAAACGGCATGGCTAGGTGCATTTTACATGTGTATACCGTCTGGTATTGCAGTTGGCTATGTTTATGGTGGATTGGTATGTAATCTTGACAACTGCTTTGGCTGTTCCCTTGGAAAAAAATACTTTACTCTTTCATTATGATTAGTACTTTCAAATTTATTTCTTTATTAACTTTGCTATGAGATAAAAGCTCATTACATTCTCCCTCTTATCTCAATCTTCATGTAATTTCGATTTTCTCCACTGTGGAAAACACTCTATTATTCCTTCTTTCTATGTTTACAGGTTGGTCAATTCAACTGGCGTATTGCATTCTGGGGGGAGGCAATTTTGATGCTCCCTTTTGCTATATTAGGCTTTGTGATGAAACCTTTACAGTTGAAAGGTCCATATTAAGTCATTGCCTTCCTTTGATCCCATTTTCTTTTCCAGTTATTTCTTAATAGTTTGCTCATGCAGGTTTCTCTCCTGCTGGATCCAAAAAATTGTCGGATGGCTCGGAAGATCAGGGTGCGAGACTTTACTGTTAACACGCATTAAGACCACGCGACAAATTTTTTTTACCAATCTTTTCTGTTGAGAAATAATTGCAAATTGGGCCTAAAGCTTACGGTGATAAGCTCTTATCTTGATAAAAACCCTTTGATGCTTCATTTACCCGATAAATAATTTGTCTCTGAGCTTGTGGAGTGAATTATTTAAGACTAATAATGTCCCGAGATTGTGGAGGATTCCTCTAAATGCACTAAAGAATAACTTTCCATGTTTGGAGAGTTCTGATTGGTGAAGAGCTGGAAAATTCACCATCCCCCCACCAAGTCACCAAATCCACCTGATTTAGTTGGGATATGAGTCACCTTAATTGTCAATGGATGACCAAATACACCCGATAACTTTACTTTGTACCAACCCATCTACAACCAATTGAATTTTGTGCAAAGAATCCAATGAGCATCACCCTAACAGGAAAAATCCAATAAACATCAGTCCTGAAAAATAAATAAATACCCTTCCCTACCATCCCCGCAACCTCACAACCTCCACCGCCATACAGCTTCTCATTGCTCTGCATCTGGAAGTTGCGCTTTCACAGCCATCACTTAAGCTGTGGCCCTTTTTTTTCCTTTTCCTGATAGTATATTGTTTTGAAAAGCATGTCTTGTGTGCTACATAATTTACCTAATGGCTTATTATGAATGAATGCAATAGATTCAAATGGTGAAGATGGCAAACTGTTCACAAGAGAAGCAGCAGGTCAAAGTTCAGGACCTTTTGGGTGAGGAATTTATTGAGCTAATTGTAAGATATCAAGACTAATTAATGAACATTTAGTTTGAATATCATTCAAGTATGTCTGATATTTAACGAGATCACTTCTTGAGATTAAATTAATCTGTTAGTAGTACTCCTTGTATCTAATTCAGGTTAACAGTTGCTCGGAATGCAAGTGTATTGACGAGATTTTGGGAAGACATGAAAAATTTGTTGCTGGATGAGGTTTATGTTGTGAATATTCTTGGTATATTATTCATCCTCCATAGCCAAAATCTTATACACTAGTCTCATCATATGAATAATAATTGGAGTGGTGATTTTATATCCCCTCTTCTTATCTTGTGTTTGGACATCTGTAGCTGAAAAGTGTCTAGTAATGATTACTGATTTACTGTAAATGGTTATAACCACTAAAATAAGCAACAGATTTGCTAGCATTCAACATCTTGATTTTTCTATACTATTGCAGGTTACATAGCATATAATTTTGTCATAGGTGCGTATTCCTATTGGGGACCCAAGGCTGGTTATAATATATATCACATGGTAAGGTTTTAGAGTCCTTTGAACTGGCAATTTCTCATTGTCATTATTACATGTAGTTTTTCTTATACAAAAGAAATGTGAGTTATTTGACATGAAACACCTCTTTTCTCGTCACATAAAATTTATACTATATAATTTAACATTTGAAACTTGTTTTACTTTTTCCAGAGTAATGCAGACATTATGTTTGGAGGTGTTACAGTAGTTTGTGGAATATTGGGAACACTAGCAGGTGGTTTTGTCCTTGATCTTATGACTTCCACAATATCTAATGCTTTTAAGGTGGGTCCGCTTGCAACGTATTTGGTTGAGAATCTTAGTTCATATTTAGATTTCATTTTTTTGTTACTTTGAATTTACGTAAAGCAAATGTTAATACACTAATGACTCCAATAGTAATGTAAAGAAATGTTAATACACTAATGAACTCCTTCTAGAACAGTTTGTCTCCTCCAGCTAGATGATGATATAACTTGGAAACTTGATGAACAAAGAGGATATTAAGATACAGATGCACGTTGCAATGAATCTTGACTATTGAAGGCTGGAATTTATTGAAGCCAGCATTGCACCGGATACTGCCTAATTCTTTTGGTGATACTCAAGGGACTGATTTTTTTTAGGTTAATAGATGACTGCAAAATAGAATATGTAAACTATTGCTCGCAGAATAATTTAATTACTGGAGAGTGTGCAATGAAGAATAGTTTCATCGAATATTAATATGGATTAGACACCTAATCTCGAGTACTAAGAGCAATAACATGGAACGAACATCAATCACAAGTAAAACCTTACAATATATAGTAAACTTAGTGCGAGAGCTACGTCCACTTGCTATTGCAAGATTTCACTATAACGAAGGATATTACAGATTTACAATCAGTTCTTGACTTGTGCCTCTCTTTTTACCCTCTACCATGGCAAACTGCTCGCCCTAATACCCTTTATATAGGGAGGACATAGTAGGTCAATCCATGTTCAAGGGGAGAAGTAAAAACATAATTAGGCTCAACACATCTAGCAATACCACGGAATGATTATGCACATCTAACAAATATCCGCCTCTTCTGAACTTGCCATCTAATGAAGCATCTAAGATCCAGTGTTTTCAATTTTTCTATTCCCCTGGTTCATTTTATTTCACTCTAAATCTTATGCCTCGACTTTGATGCAGCTTCTATCATTTGCAACATTATTTGGTGCAATATTTTGCTTCACTTCCTTTTGCTTTAAGAGCCTATATGCTTTCTTGGCTCTTTTCTCAATAGGAGAGCTGCTGGTATTTGCCACTCAGGTAAATTTTCTATTGACTGAATCTTATCAATGCCACATGTAGTCTATCAGTCTGATAATAGATAAATTGCTAATATGTTATAAATTTGAGCTGTATTATTGTGCTAGTCAGGATATAGAACATAGGTTCATTTTTCAATTCATATGCAACATAGGACAACAATTATTTTTTGATATTTGGCTTAGATTTAAGTGTGTAAGGTCAAATGAACCTAAAATATGGTTCTTGGCATATCACTTAGTAATTCAAAAACCTTATTACTTTCATTGACTTGAAGCCACCTTTCCTTTTTATCTTCATCAACTACTGGTTCACACTAATATGTCATATTGCCACTGCAGGCCCCAGTAAATTTTGTGTGCCTACATACTGTCAAGCCTAGTTTGAGACCACTATCTATGGCTATGTCAACCGTTTCAATTCACATTTTTGGTGATGTGCCTTCTTCTCCTCTTGTTGGGCTTATTCAGGTCTGCTTAGTTTCTGCAATTGATTATTAATAACTCTGTTCTTCCCCTATACGGGCACTATTTATCTCTTTCCTTGGGTAATTTTGTGAAGGTTCATATATTCCGTTAAATTATTGCTATATACCACTGATCAAAAGAAAACATAATAAGCTCAATAAAATAATTTTTTATATCTTGTCCCATTAGACATGCAATAGAAACAGGGAAATCAAGAAAAAAATGTTGTACCTAGGTAGACTTCTCGAGTGAAATTACTTATCCTCATGTTGGATGGTATTCTCCTGATGAAGATTACTTTCTGCAGGATCGTATTAACAATTGGAGGGTAACTGCTCTTATTCTAACATCCATTCTGTTTCTAGCAGCTGGAATCTGGTTTATAGGTAACCGTGTTTTGTCATATTAAGACAGTAAAACGGTTGATGGCCGAGACTTTGCCTATGTTTGGCCCCTTTTTCAAAAGCTCATTTTTTCAACACTCATTTTCAATCATGCATTCTCCCATAAAATAATTTTGCATATACGCTGAAAACTTTTCTTTATTTTTTAACCACACATTCTCTGAGAAATCAATATTCCAAAATACATTTTCTTACGAAAATGGGGCTCAAACAGGGGCTTTAGGTATTTCCAAGGCCAATTTGTGTTTGTAATTATATTAAATGCCATTGGTTTGTCGCAAGGAATTTTAGCCCCCCGTTTAATTCCTATTCTTTTCAAACTCTTTTTTCTGTAGGATAATTTTTAACCACACATTCACGCAATAAAATTATTCTCCACGTAAACTCAAAATTTTTTCGCAACTTTTTAACCACACATTCTCCTGAAACACTATTCGAACTCTTTTTTTAAAAAAAGAATGGGCACCAAACAGTGGCTTAGTAAGAAGTGACAAGCCGCCCTTTACTGTTCGTTCTTCTATTTTCCCAGTTTATGGGATTATCTTGTTTATGGGATTATCTTATATATTGCTTGAGCAAATTTGTTGAAGACTAGAATTGAAGGTTTTTCGAACCCTTGTGCACTTTGGCAGGAGTGTTTCTTCACAGTGAAGACAAGTTTAATGAAGACAACAATCATCCAGTTCCTACGGTTGGTAAGCCGGACACAACTCCATTGCTTGAAGAGAATAGAACAGCAGAGGAGGCATGATTTTTTCTTATAGTCAAATCCTTGCAAGCATATACAGTTGGCGAATTACTGTCTTGATGCTTCTTTTTGGGTGTAAATAATATCGTATTGTTGCTTGAAATTGTTAATATGTAGATTACTTTTCTGGGAAGGAAAACAAAGAAATCTTGGCACGGCTAATGCAATGCACATTATTCCAGCCAACTTTCGTCTCTTTGATGATATATCGTTGTAAAATTTGTCTTATATTTACCATGAAACATCCTTATCTTTACAAGACTCGATCACTTTTACAGATTTCAACACATTGCCTGTACTTAGAGAAAATGGAATAACTCGAGACTGAAGGAGAATGACTTGTAATTTTTCATCTCTTTCAACCATTGCAACTATTACATGTTTGCGTAAAATTATAATTAGTGGATCTCTTGAAATGTGTGAATGATAAGTGAAATGTGTGGATAATAAGTATGTAGTAGGTATGAATGTATGTATAATTAATGTTTGACTTGATTTTCAAATTATAAGTTGATTATACATATAAGCTAATCAAACATCATTTTTATTTACGCATTTCATTTGATCAACTACTTATAAGCACATAAAAAATAATATCAAACAAGCACAACTAATCTTTTGGGTGGTAGAATGGCGTATCTTGTAATATATTGGTATTAGCCATATGAATGTATAGACAAAATTAATGATCAACTTTGATTTTAAATTATACGTAGATTATAATTATAAGTTGGTTAAACATCATTTTTATATTGCACATTCCGCAAGATCCATTGCTTATTAAAACTTAAAAGAATCAAACAAGCACACCTAAGCTTTTATGTGGTAGAATGACGCCTCTTGTAGAGGGGTATTCTTCTCGAGGAGTTACAAAATTTAAGGCTACCATTTTTTCTTCTGAATCGATAAAATGCCATTCTCCCCCTAGAAGCTAGAAGCCATTTGTTCAGAATTCTGTCTTAGATTGATTAGTACCGAGCTTCCCGTAGAAGTTTATGATGGTGCACTATCTCTATTATTATCTGTTGTTGATACTCTGGATTAACTGGTAGCTAAACCAAAGGGACAAATGTTCATCCGGATGTAACAGTAACATAGAATTTAGCTCAAAATCATGTATTTTTAGAAGAAAAGAAAAAAATTCCTGATTTATTATCCCTCTATCAATTATCCAATGCACAAAATACAAACACGTAAAATTGGAAGAACTTATTTCAATGTGAAAAACTAAGAGTTGCGTTTGCTGAATCCGTGCATCTCAAATACAAATATTTTGGTTCAATCTGGTTATTAAATACCAGTAGTTTAGACTAACCTAAAGTACACAAAAGGAACATGCAGCTCAAATGCTAAAGGCACGTTTTGTGTGCAATGCTAGATAGTTCGCTTCTTGTTCTTCGTTAACTATCCAGTGCTGTACAATTCACATTACCAAAAGTATATGTTACATTTATACAAGTGAAAGCTCACCAGGAGGAATAGATCTTTTCACAAGTTTAGCCCAAGGCTCTTTGCTTTTGGTGATAACCTTGAGAGCATAAGAAAACGAGAGGGGTTGTGAGAAGGGTTATTCATTACTGTGACATAGCAAGCGAAATTCCAAACCTGATTTTTAATGCATTGTCAAATGGTTCAGTATTTACTGTGATCAGCACTAGATGGTTCATTATATAGTCTTCAATTAACTCAGCCTTGGTTTTCGTTTTGAATGATTTTAAGGTCCAGAATTAAATATATTTTTAATTCCTGCATGCCTTCTTTCCACTCTTTCTATACATTTTTTCTGTTTTATTATACAATGGAATTCTCTAGGTCTATGATGCTCAGACTCTTCATTTTGGAGGATGTATCAGTGTTCACATAACATGACATGGGTATTAGGTATGGGTATGAGTATTGATCCCGTGTCTGATCCTTCAGTTGAGAAGTGCACAAGGCAGAAACATGGAAGGGAGATTGCCATGAGAGAGAGCAAAAGTTGCAGGTGTATAAAGAGTGGGCCCAAGATTAAAGCAATAAAATCAATTTTGAGGCATAAAAACAAGATTTTGGAAGGGATGAAAGAAGTCCATTTAATGCAACACCCTCTAAAAACTACATCTAAAATCATCAGTATATAAAATTCTAAAAAAAATTGTTTTTAAGACGTGCCCATCTACATGTCCAAAATTTAAATCATTTTTAGTCATATCCATATATCCTAAGTTTCAGAAGAAAAAAGATCCGACTCCAAGATATGTATTCCTACACGAAGCCGAACAACGTAGCTCTAGGTTTCAGAGGAAGAGGGATAATTCAGAGTAGGCTATTAAGACTGCAACTCATTGATGAACTGACACCATTATGGAAATTCCAACATAACTAAAAGTTTTCACACACAAAAAAAAAAGATATTTGCACCTCAATGATTCTTTAGTAACACAGGCAGATGAAATTTATAACCACGCATTAAACTTGAACAAGAGAATAGAAACTGAGAATTGAAGCTTGTCATAGAATTTAGCAGAGGCAAACTGAAACTTTGGACACTGAGCAACAAGATACCTTGTTTGCTGCCTTGTTGCCAAGACCAAATTTGTTAGTAGGTTTGCCATCAGGGATTTTGTAGTCCCTAAACCAGTCTCTGGTTGCAGTAAGAGTTCCCTGAAGAAAATCATGAGAGTAGTTCCAAATAAATGACACCCAGAAACGAAAACATAAAATTTCAACACAAAATACCAGAAGCATAATTTTAACCACCCCTAAGAAGGACAAAGTAGGAAATTTATGTTAGGAAGAGGATGTCTTTCATCGTACTCCACGCAGGTTTTCACAAAAAATCTTTATACTGTGATCAAATCATCATATACCCCATTTTGAGAGATTTAAATACTAAGTCAACAAAGTGAAACCAACAACATAATAATGATTAATAAGCAATTAAACCTATCACAGAACATTTGAATAAACAAACAAATCAATATGAGAAAACATTACAAGTATCAGCTCAGGCTTTTGTAATTGTTAACAATAATGATATACACATTAGGAATAACATACCGGGAAATGCTTCTCAACATCATCAATGTCACTGACAAGGGAAGCTCTTGGATCATCCGGTGAAATTGCAACTATTTCCAGTCAAGTTCTCCCTCGTCAATCATTGCTAAAGAAGCCACGGGTTTCACTTTCAAAACTTCCCCAATTTTGGCTTGTCTTTCCCCAATCTCAACATCATCAACTACAAAGGAACAAGTGCCATCTATTAAATTTAACTGTTGAACTCACTTTATTTCTGTTTTCAACCTTTGGTTGGAGACAGATGAAAGAAGGTAACTTAATGACAGAAGACAACTGCAATGTTGAAAATGGTTCCTCTATACCAGGATCATTATCTCCAAATGCCCCCTCAACTTCGGAGTTTGCAAATGAAGGGTAAGCATTCCATAATTCCAGTTTATGTTGTAACTGGGGAAATACAATATAATGGCTCAGATAAGAAACACCGAGCACAAAAAGCAATAAATTTCAAAAAAGAAAAACAAGCATCAGGTAAAGAATAATCAAAATGTGTACTGAATCATACCAATTTCTTGTAACGACCCGAGCCTCTATACCTAAGCTGTTATATTATACAAATTACCTACGTTGGGAAAGCATATGCACATATTACCCCTCACGATTTTCTATCGCGTCTCCATGATTTGAAGTTAAGATCTATGCCTTTGTACCAAGATTTAAATTAAATCTCTCATAAGAAGGAGGTCTTGAGTTGAATCTTGGGGGACGCATAGAAATCCATTAGGGGTAAGATGGGCAAATGCTCTTCCAAGACAAACAATAATATATATGATATAACGGCTTGAGCACAGATACTTGGGTGGTTACAATTTCAAAAGAGAAGCAAGTGTAATAGCTTCAGCTTGACATATTTAATAAATGCAACTTAGCCCCAGTTTGGTACATATTTTATAAAACTCCGTTATTCCCAAACCTATTTTCAACTCCACATTTTTTCAAAAAATAATTTTGCACGTAGATCCATAATTTTTCCAACTTTTTAACCACATTCTCCAAAAATATCACTTTTTACAAAATCTGTTTAGAAAAAAAAAAACTACATCAAACATGCTCTTAAGGGTGAAGAATCATCCCATAGAAAGTAGAAAAAAACACGGTCTTTGTTTTTGGAGTCATAAAAAGTGCACCTGATAGAAGTGTTGTAGAAGTACTAATCATTATCTTCTCTCTCTTTTTAATGGGAAAGTCGAATCAAATATCTATTCCATGTTTCCATAGAATCAACTCTATTCTCTTTAACCTTTATTCCGAGAAAGATTATCAAATATCTACCTATGATTCCAAAAGAACAACTATAGTGCTCAATTTCTATCTATTGAACCTAGTTATAAGTTTTGTTTCCATCTTTGAGTTAAATACTTTGACACCTGCAAATAATCAGCACTTCCAGTAGCAGCTCTAACCCACTCCCAGTTTTTTACCTTTTCTTTAGTTTATGATGTGTTTGTGTGTGGTAAAGGAGGAAGATAGGAGTATTATTTAGAGATTGGAGCAAGCGCCTATACCCCATGGTGAAAACTAATTAAATATCTGGTTTGCAAGATTTTCCCAGCCACTGTTAGTGCGGTAAATGAATGAAGCTGAAAACTAGATTATAGTGTGGTTTTGAGCAAGCTTATTTTTTCTTATTCTGTTCATTTAGCTAAGGAACATATTTAAGCTCAAATGCATTGCAAAACTGATGCATTCAGTTGTTTCTTATGGTTTCTTATTCAGTTATTCTGTTCATTTGGTAAAGGAACATATTCAAGCTCAGTGCATTGCAAAACTGATGCATTCAGTTATTTCTTATGGTTTCTTATTCAGTTATTCTGTTCATTTGGTAAAGGAACATATTCAAGCTCAAATTCATTGCAAAACTGATGCATAATAAAAAACCAACAACCATTACAGCATCATTATGGTCAGGTTGATCTTCAACTTAACCAGAATTTTTGTTAAATGAGATCCAACCAAAAATGCCATCACATGCCTTTCTTTTATTTTTTCTTTCTCAAAAATGCTGAATTGATGCGCCAAAGAAAAGCCCACGAAAAGATCAAACCAATAAAGTAATTATTAAGTGGATGAAACTAATGAGCAACTATATATAGCAATAATATTATATACTAATTAGTTGTATGATAAACATAGAGAACACAAGAATCTTACGGACAATATTCGAAGTTTTCCCTTCTTTGTATCTTGCTTAATGGGAGTAAATTGCTCATCTGTATCAACCTCCATCTTCGCACTTGATTCTTTGGGAATTTCAACAATGAAATTGAATACATCATCTCCCAGGTGTAGAGGTATGTCGTGCCAAGGGGAAACCTGCACATCAAAAAACACACATCACACCTCAGAATGAGGAATCAGCATCTGCATTTAACTTCATCTGAAAACAACACAAAATGTGAGTAAGCGACCATTTTGTATTACATTCACTCTGGTTCCTTCTTATTTCTGGTACAGCGAAAACACAATACTATCCTTGAAGCCATTTGCAAAAATTAAAATTTTCCCTTTTTACTCTGGGTCGGCGAATTTCAAGAAATTCAAATTTAAAATAAAGGAAATTAGAAAAACTTCCATACTTGTCATTGTGTCAATAGATATGCAGCAAATGCTACATCAATGTAATTCTTTTCCCTGAAATTTGCACCCTTTACCTAAATTCAACAGTTCTAACCCATGAAGAAGACTTCTTTTTGAAAATTATAAAAAGATAAAATATGAATTAATTAACAAGTAATTTGCATTACTGGCCTAAAATTAGGTCAGGTTTCAGAGTTCAACCTCGTAAGTAACACTTGAAGCCTACCAAAATCACACCAAATTCCAACAACCATATACATTAACACCAAACAAAAATCCAACCAATATCACACAAAACAAATAGCTTAATTTACCTTCTTCCCATAATTGTCGACAAAGAAAACGCGATAATCAAGGGTTTCGGGCTGGCCTTCTTTAATTTGAACCTGGGGATTGTAAATGGCACGGAAAGAAGAGCCGCCTTTTCTGCACATAGTTTCTGAATTGAAGGCTGAGATTTTGAGTTTTTCCGGAGAATGGAGTTTCGGAGAATAGAGTGGTGGTAATGGTGTTGCTTGATGACGCTATCACTCCGGTGGCCGCCGCCATTATTTGAACTCGAGCAGGCTCTGCACTTCGTTGTTACGTTGGCAATTATCGATATTACGGTTTAATAATTTATGAATAAATACTTGAGTGGAATTCCAAAATGAACGGAAAAAAAATAATGGTAGAGACAAGAGTTCTTATTCTTAAAACGATAATGTCATGCATTGGTGTGGGAAGGTCTCCTCTTCACACTCATCTCCTAAGATACAACAATTTCAACGTGTAAAAATAGCACTTCAAATTACAAGACTCGATAAATATACTAATGTTATTGATTTCTCTAAAAATGGATGACTAAAATACACAAAAAAATAATATTCGGGACTGAAATGCATCATATGGAATAATGTAGGATGAAAAGATTATATTTTGCAAGAGAGAAAATCAAGAAAGATTTTGGAATGAATAAAATTTGGGATGCGGAAACATTTATACAGAATTTGAAAGTTGTGTCCAAAAAATAAAACAATTGAAAAGTTATGTCTTAAACAGACACCACACGTTTGGACGAGTAGTTCAACTGTCATTTGTCAACCGTCAGTTTCTAAAAAATTTAAGAAAAAATAAATATATTATTATTTAAAATAACGACCCCGACTTGTAATAGTAGCACTCCAGGTTACAAGATCCGACGAACCTACTAATGTTTTTTATCACTCTAAAATTGGAGGACTAAAATACATGAAAATAATATTCGGGACTGAAATGCACGATATAAAATAATGTAGGATGGAAAAATTATATTTTGCAAGAGAGAAAATCAGGAAAGATTGTAGAATGAATAAAATCTGGGGTATGAAGACCTTTATATAAAATTTGAAAAGTTGTGTCTAAAAGACACAATACTCGAAAAGTTGTGTCTTGAACAGACACAACCCGTTTGGACAAACAGCTCAACTGTCAACAGCCAATTTCTAGAAAATTCGGGAATAAATAAATATATTATTATTTTAAATAATAATAAAATAATATAATTCAAATATTATTTTACAAAATAAAAAAAAAAAAAAAAATATATATATATACCAACTTAACCCAATCCTAAGCCCACGACCCATGCCGAGTGGAGTCGGCCGATCGAATGACAATGCGTGCATGTGAGCTTTAGCTCAACCTACTTGTATGTATGTCATCTTCCTTTCAAAGACTATAGATATTTCTTGGGATCCAAATCCAAGTCTCAAATTTGAGCAGTATAAAGTGAATTTTATTATTCTAATTTTCCTATGTGAGATTGTCATTTTTCAATTTTCTACTCATTTTTATCCCCAATTTTTTTTTATTAAAAATAATGCTATTTTTTTGTAGAAGAAAAGGGAAAATTAGGCACGGCTCCCAACCTTTCGCCCGAACCTTCGAAATTAAGATTTTGATCTCTAATCTATTCAATCACGTAAAATTGGGTCCTCACAGCAATTTTCCATGCTATGGGTAGAATTTGAAAACAAATGACAGTGTTCAAAATATAATTTCTTGTAAATAGAATCGTCAAAAATCGTCCAGTTGCATATATTCCATCAAATGAGTGATACTAAAACCATAAAAAATATTTTATCTAGATCACTTTTAATTTATATTTTATTTATTTATGTAGATTTGAAAACTTGAAGAGGAGGAATCAATGGGATGGTATATATATGTTACTATTTACTTTTTGTTCATCTATATACATTGAAGAATGGACTTATTATTTGTCTCTTCAAGATTTGGACTATGTTTTTTATTTTGAAAGAATTAAGATGAAACCTATAATTTGTTAGATTAATGTTACAGAAAATGGCTACAATAAATGAAAGATTGTGGTAAAAGTTGCAATAATTTGAAAGGTTTGAGACTATGGTTGCAATTATCCCCTATTTCAAACCTTGAAAAATTGAATTGTGGTACAAAATCGAACTGAAATTAACTGAACTGAACCAAATCGAACCGTTGATTCGGAGTACGATTTCATAATTAAATTTGGACTGATAATTCCACTTACAAGATGCTTGATAGTTCTTAATTCAATTAGATTCTCTTTGGAACCGAATCAAAACAAGCCATGCCATGCCAACGCTTCAGGCTTTGGGGACTTATTTTCCTTTTCTTTTGTCTTTTAACAGATTTTTTTTCTCATTTCTCATTTTGATTTTTGGTGTTCTTTTATTATTTAGTTAAGTAAGGACATAATAATCAATTGAAAGAAACTTTAACTTTTGAAACGTCAAATAACGGATTTCGTCAAGTGAGGACTCAATCTCGCACGATTGAATAGGTTGAGTAGTCAAAACTTCAATTTTAAAGGTTGGAAAGCCGATTTCACACTTCATAAAAGATTGAGGAGTCCGACCCTAATTTGTACTAGAAAATAAACGAACATGTGTAGTATTGGCCTCTAACTTATTATCCTAGAAATATGTTGGACCCAGACCTCTCATTCTTTAAAAAATGAGCAAATTCATCATAACATTTTATTATTGTTCTATAATTGGTATATAATAGTGAGACACGGTCTAAAACTCTATTATATTGCAACATAGCCTCTTGTTAATAGATTGTTGTTAAGAAATTTGAAGTCCTTAATATTATAAATCAAATTGGATTAGCTATTTCGATTAGAAAATCAACGAAGTTGTTTGAGCGATCATAAGTGACCAGAGAGCCATTGAACTGGTCCACGCAATCTAATGAAAATCGAATTGACCACTAAAATCTTGTTCAAGTTTAAGATCAAACACTCCTATGCAAAATGACAAAGAAATATGCATCATATCGATATTACAAAGATGTGTATTTATATGCAAATGTCTTTTTTTTTTTTTTTTTCTGTTGCATGTACAGATAAACAAAATTTAACTAAAATAAATTTTGACCTACCGATATGACCAATGATCCGATGACTCGGTGCCTTGTTCAGCTCGAGTCTAATAAATACAGTTATAAAAAGGCCTAATAGCACAAAATGTCCTTACATTTGACACTTCTTGTGGAAAACGTCCATTCGTTTCATTTTTTTGCATTCTTTATTTCAACGTTTCATTACGGAAAACATCATTTTCACCATTTTTGATGTAAAAATGACCAATATACCCTTCTATTCAAATAAAACAAAGTAAAGAAGAAAAATAAAGAACAAATTGCAATCTTACTCCTAAACTTTTTTAAAAAGTGGAAATGACTCCAAATAAATTATTAAAATATTAAAAATAACAAAAAATAAAAATTATTTCTTTCTCTTCTTCTTCTCTTCCCCCTCCATCGGCCTCCTCCACCACCACAAGAAATCTTTCCTCATTCTTAACTAAAACTCATTTCCCAGAACACCTTAAGATCTTATCTTTTGCCGGTGATCCCAACGATTCCTCCCTCTTTGATTGGTTCGATTTTCTTGATTTCGACATGGATGATAACTTAAACCTCGCCTTTGACCCACCAGCCATCAATGGACCCGAATTAGAATCCGAAACCGACTTTGACCCTGTTCAACCCCAAAATCAACAACCCAACAGTTCAACTACGGTGAGGAAGATGGATCCGAGATTGGTCTGCTCGAATTTTTTGGCGGGGCGAGTCCTGTGTGCTTGCCCAGAGTTGGATAAGAAGCTGGAGGAGGAGGCGAGTGGGGATCTTCCGGGTAAGAAGCGGGTTCGGCCTGCTAGGATTCCGGCTGGGGCCACGCCCTGGTGTCAGGTTCCGGAGTGCGAGGCCAATATTAGTGAGCTCAAAGGGTACCATAAAAGGCACCGGATCTGCTTGCAGTGTGCCATTGCGAGTACAGTGGTTCTTGATGGTGAGAACAAGAAATATTCGTGAAGCCAATTGTTCAGGAGAAATGAGATGAAAATCATTTAACTGGAGGAAGTGAGGTGCATGAAGACACTGAATATGGATACTGGGGTGAGCTCAAGAATGGTTAAAATGAGTAGACAAACATGAACAAAATAAAAAGGTAATTCTCGACAAACCCATTGATGGATTCTTAATAAAGATTTCTTGTGGTGGTGGAGGAGGCTGAGGAAGGGAGAGGAGAAGAAGATGAGAGAGAAACAATATTTATTTTTATTTTTGGTTATTTTTAATAATTTATTTGGACTTATATGCACTTTTTTAACAAATTTAGGAGTAAGATTGCAATTTTTTCTTTATTTTTCTTTTCTTTTTTTATTTGAATAGAAGGGTATATTGGTCATTTTTACGTCAAAAATTGTGAAAATTGTGTTTTTCTCAATGAAACGTAGAAATAAGGACGAAAATGCAAAAAAAATGAAACGTATAGACGTTTTCCGCAATAAGTGTACGTAAGAATGTTTTGTGCTATTAAGCCGTTATAAAAACTTTGTAGGCGAAAAGTTTGAAAACCCTTTTTTGAAAAATGCATAGAATATGACAAATGTTACACCATTATGTTTACTAAAACAAAAATAAACCAATAAATCTACAAAAATGATCTCATTGCAAGTTTTAATAATATTTTGGAAATTTTGCAACAGCGGTCCCTAACCCTTTCAATTTTTTTTTTTTTTGTAGATTTTACCATTTTATTCAATTTGTGCCAGTAAAGATCTCTAACCTTTCATAAATATACACATGGAGTTCAATCGGATAGAAACCATCCATTTGATTGTTAGTTGATCTAAAAAAGTGGATTTTAATCAATTTTGACCAAATTGAAAGAAGGAAAAATGATAACTTTACAATTTTCACATTAAATAAATAAAATAAAAATAAAGAAGGTTTCTCTTCTTCAAGCCCCTACCTTACCCCCATCCCCTTCTCTTATCGACAACAGCATCGACACCCCCGTCGGACGGTCACAATCATTTATCTCACACGAGCTGCACCATAAACTGCTACCACCACCATCAAGCCAAAACCAAAAACCAATCGATTTTGACCTTCTTCATTTCAGTTGCTGGAAAAATCAATTTATGGGATAAGATGATTTTGGTGAATTTTTGTATTTCATATTGCAGCAAAAACACCATACCAATCAAGTAACCAAACGACAAACGAGGCTTGGTTATGTTTGACTCTTCATTTTCCTTTTTAAATGGTGTCCATTAATTAGATTTTAATTTTAAATGGGTAGGCGAGATTTTCCATAAATAGTGTTGTATAAATTTGAATCGGAGGTTGTCGAAGTCCTAGGTCTGGTGTCCAAATGGCGAAAGAGTGAGGAAAATGGTGGGTGGGATTTTGGTGATTGGTTTTGGTTTGATGGTGGTTGTTTGTTTTGCCGAGATCTATTGTTAGTATGATGAAAGGTGTAGCGATCGTAGTGGTGGCCCCAAACAGGGATAATTGTGCGATGGTGGCGGTCTCGTTTATCCTAAATGGGGATAATTGCAAGGTGACAATCCCAAACAGAGATAACTGTAGTGGGAAAGCTTTGTTAAGATTTGGGAAAGGTGTGGTGGTTGTAGCCGTGGCAGTGGGAGGTGGTGGCTCTGATTTTTGGTTTGCGTGGGTGGGCTTCTAGTATACCTATTGTCACGAAAGAAGGGCGTAGCTACGTCTCGCAATTCCTCTAACCCGGAGGAATGAAAAAGTCCGACGAACACTATCTTCATGTTTGGGGGGGGGGGGGGGG